>CM040932.1:6420968-6440968 GCA_023029165.1 Gobiocypris rarus | reverse complement strand
AAATTGATGATGTCTCTTTAGACACATGAAAACGTTTTCCAATTGATAGACAAAAACTAAATATCTTAATTTGCGTTTCGAAGATGAGTAGATTTGGAACACGATGAGGTTGAGCAAATGATGAGAGAATTATCATTTTTGGGTGAACTATCCCTTTAATTAATCATAACAGTGGACTCGTTAAAATAATAAAGGTTCTGATGAACATTTACCAGATGCCAGCAGATTATTGAGGCCTTCTTCGGATAAGGGGTCGACGGGTGAGTCTCTGCCGGTTTCCCAATCCATATCCCCCATTTCACTCTCTCCATGACCGCTGTCTTTAGTGCTCAGCCAATCCGCATCCTGCGCCCCTGACCTACAGCACACAGTGAGAATGGGGAAGAGTGTTTATGAAAGAGCGCAGATGAGCTATCTTTGAAATGTGGGAGGACTGGCAAATTAATTGTTCATATACTCTAAAAAATGCTGGGTTGTTTCAACCCGTGTTTGGGCTTAATATGGACAAACCCAACAGTTGGACATTTTTAAATTACTCTTTAAATCGAATTTACAGGGTAATTATTTTGTAATTATAGTGTAACTATAAAGTAAGTAGGCGTAGGTATAAGGGAAAAATATGTAATATTGGGAGAATAAATTGGGAGAATAAAGGGGTAACTAGCCTGGAAAGTACTGCGTAATGAAATCGAATTTACAGGGTAGTGATCCACAAAAAAATTACCCTGTAAATACGATTTCATTACGCAGTACTTTCCAGGCTAGTTACCCCTTTATTCTCCCAATATTACATATTGTTCCCTTATACCTACACCTACTTACTTTATAGTTACACTATAATTACCGAAAAGTACTTTCCGCGCTGTAATCTAAAGCGTTACCCACTTTTGTTTATTAGGAGTCAAGCACCGAAGGTTAATCATAAATCGTTCGATTTCTTACTATTATTATTATTATTATTCTGCCACTGGAGGCTATGAAAGCCCATAGAACCGTTTGTGGGAAACTTGTGAAATTTGGCACACTGATTGAGGTCAGTACCAAGAGTAAACACACCAAATATGGAGTCTCTAAATCATTCCCTCTAGCGCCACCAACTGTTCACTCATATTTATGCTAATACCTTTTGAACCATAAGGGCTAGAAACTAAATATGATTACACCTTATGACGTCAGTTTCTGTTATGCAAGTTTCCCCGCCATTTTGAATTTTCCAATTAAAAAACGACTTTTTTAAATTCCTCCTAGGCCTTTGCTTCGATTGTCACAAAAATTGAAACAGAACATCATCAGAACATGCCGGATCAAACGCAGCTGCTAGAGTTCTTACTAGGTCAAGAAAATATGATCATATAACACCAATTTTATCATCTCTACACTGGTTACCTATCAAGTTCCGTATCAATTACAAAGTATTGCTACTGACCTATAAAGCCCTAAATGGTTTAGCTCCTGTGTATTTAACGGATCTTCTATCGCCCTACAATCCATCGCGCTCTTTAAGATCACTAAACTCGAGGCTTCTGGTCATTCCTAGGATATCTAAGTCCACTAAAGGAGGGAGGGCATTTTCACATTTAGCTCCTAAACTCTGGAATAGTCTTCCTGATATTGTTCGAGGTTCAGACTCGCTGTCCCAGTTTAAAACTAGATTAAAGACGCATCTCTTTAGCCAAGCATTCACATTATAATTACCTTTTATACTACAGTTAAATCGGATCAAGATGCCTGTGAAGAGAAGACTCAACGCCCTCTTTGTTATGGCCCAAATTAATACATGATTGATGAACCTTTTCTAACATTTTTCTTTAACATTATCTTTCTAACATTTTTCAATGTACATTTATGAAATGCACTTTCTGTAAAGCTGCTTTGAAACAATGTGTATTGCGATATTGTGTATCGCTATACAAATATATTTGAATTGAATTGAACATGCTGCGTTTCGGCACAGCGCCACCTACTGGTCCGGAGATACAAAAAATGGATATTTTTGCTTATAACTTCTAAACTGTTTGTCCATAAAAGTGGTCTTGTTAGATTCAGGAAGTCATGCCGAGTCAACTGATATCCAATTGTACCATATCGGCCATTTTGGCTGTCGGCCATTTTGAATTATGTGCTAAATTGGTGTATTTTATGAACACATGAACGGATTGTTATGAAACTCGGTATGGGTCATCACCATGATGCCCTGAAGGAGCTTGAGAAGTTTCGAAACAGCGCCACCTAGTGTAAATCCCCAAATGCTTTTAACTTTGGGTGTGGTTGACTTATTTTCATGGGAGTGATTTTTTTTGGCTCCTGAAACCTTGCCGAGTCCAACGATACCAGACTTGCCAGGTTTCGGCATATGGTTTGTGAAGCGTTGTAATTAAGCGCTTATAAAACATTAGCTGATATCTTCGAAACCGCTAGTCCAATCGAGACGAAACCAGCGTCAGAAGTTCGGAAACATAGGTCGATTGATGAATAGATGAAATCAAATGTCAAAATATTGATAGTAAGGGGTAGTAAAATCCAATCAAAGTCAGGTGTTAGTCATTTTTTATGTGTTTTTCATATAAATGTTTATAACTAAAAATGAAATTAGATATTTTCACCAAAATTGACACACACATGCATGGGTTCACTCTGAGGACACACAAACAAAATGGTAGAATTGTGCCTCTTGGTGGCGCTATAATAGAATAAAACATGAAATTCCCATAGACTACAATGCATTTTTCTGCCTTTTTGCCTAAAATCATCTTAAAATGTGTTTAGTTGTTGCAGTTGGTCTGACACTCCCGGCCATTTTGGCATGTCTTGTCTTCTTTGTGCCTGGCCCTGGTAATGGCTGCTTGCAGCTATATTTTAATTGCATTTTTCTTCCCATATTTGACACAAACATGGATTGAAACAACCCAGCATTTTTTAGAGGCAAATCAGTATTATGTATAGTATATAAGTGTATTATGGTATTTTTTAACATGGGTAATATTTAGACACATAAATGATGGAATACTATGGTATCCATTCTAGTGCCATTTCAATACCATGATATTTTAATATGGTCATCATTCAGTACTATGGTTGAAGTACCACTGTACCGTGGTGCCGGCACAATGCCTTTTTGTAAGGGAATATCAGGTATGTGATTATCTCTAATCAGTTAAATAATGTTCTTAAAGCTGGGATTTTACTGTGAGCTAACACTGAAACTCAAACAGTACAGCACACAGCAAAAGGAAGCGTGACGGACTGCTGTCTTTGTTTTAAGCAAGCCATGTCTTGCACAGATGAATCACGGTCTCTTCTTGACTCTATAAGTGAAAATCATAAACAGAACTGGATTCTGCTGGATACCAATCTGTGTGTGAATAAGACAAGCAGCGGCTGATCAAACACCTCATACTCGATGACTGACGACTGCTTCCCAGAAATCTACCGGATGACATCTCAATTCTGATGAGACTATTGTGATAGTGTGGTTATTGTGGTATTGCTTTGTGTTTTGTGTTGTAGGTCAGGGATGAGTACTGTGTTTATTTAGTCAAAAGCTTGTATAAATGGTCAGAAAAAAGTTAAAAAGGTTTACTGCCAGTTCTGTGAGAATACTTGTTTCCACGGAAATTGGGTCGAGGCTGAAGTTGTCCTTGATGCAGAAGAGACAGGAGCTGAGACACCTGCTGTAGAATTAAAAAGACACAAAATGCATCATAAATATTTGCATGTTTCTTGTAAAAGTGTTGTCCAAGTGTTCTTCAAGACGTCTGAACCACCACATACCCAATGCCTGACAAGTTTGAAGCCCATGATGTTGTCCACATTAATCATTTGGAAAATGGGTTAGTGAGTTTAAGTTAAGAGTTGTGGAAGGGCTGATGGGGAGACAGGAAGCTGTTTCTACACAGGGTCTATTCTTCTAGAGGCTATTTCCTTCCAGGATGCACATAAGAAACCCAGCCTTGGCTGCGAGGACAGGCACCGGTGACATTTCGGCCCCTTTCCTCTGCAGCCGCCACAGGTCTAATTTGCCAACTGGGCCAAGTGAGTAAGGGAGGGTGGATTAGAGAGGAGGAAAAGAGAAAGGGGTGGGGAGAGGTCAGGATCCACGCTCTTCCTGACTGTATTCACGTGAGGGCTCGAACCTGTGCCAGGACCTTTTGTTCCTGCTAAACGCTGTGGTGGAGGCAAGCATCTGGGTGGAACCAGACCCAAAGGATACACCGTTTGACTAGCACAGCACTTTTGGGTATTTTGAAACATAAGTTGGTGAAATGTACTGTAGTTATTCTCACTTTTCTTTTCCTGTGTTTTTTTTGTTTTTGTTTAATGTGAATCAGATCAGTACAAGCTATTTGTTGCTGACTCCCTCCAGCCCATACATGCCTGAGAAGGATAATATTACTGTAGCTGCCCTCTTAAACATGGAACGAATCTGTCTTTTTTTTCTCAAATTCAGGAGGACTCTGTAATGTGATAACATTGAGGATTGCCTGTGTTTTCTCCTGAGGCATATTAAAGGTTTAAGTTACTGTGTGACACTGAACTGTGTCTGAATGCACTTCATCATGCCTTCATCATCTGTCAACTGTCCCCTTAGGCCGCTATAGATATCTAGTATCCAGCAGAGTGGGAAAATCATCTACTTGAGATTATATGAGCTGGAGTGCCTTGAAATCAAAGACGATACCCTTCAAAGTAGTTTGGTCTAATGTATATCTGAAAATGGTTTAAAAAAAAGACAAATTCTCTTACTTGCACCTCTGGTGAGGCAGAGGACAGTTCAATAGAGCCGTTCTCTGCAAAGGCCGCCATAGAGAGCCGAACGAGGTTCCTCAGGATCTGCCTGTGGTCCGACTCTTCCATCCTTCCTCTTCTTTCTATGGTTTTTGGTCTCCGTAATGTGGCCTGATTGCTAGGAACTGAAGCCATTGTGTGTGTGTGTGTGTGTTGTGTGTGTGTGTGTGTGATGGGTAGGTTTAGGCAGTGTGTGTGTGTGTGGGAGGTAGGTTTAGGTGTGTGTGTGTGTGTGTGTGTGTGTGTGTGTGTGTGTGTGTGTTCCTGGGTTGTAAGGAAGTGTCCCATTCCATTCTATGCTCCCAGGCTTTCTGAGTATCTTGCTTTGAGTGAGTGGTGGGTTCCCATCCATTTCCATATGAGCTTGATTTTGAGTCATGCGAGCAAGGGTTGGTGTAAGGGTAAATTGGCCATGTAGATTCGGTTTTTCCACTAAGGGTGATGTAGATGACAACACCTCAGCTTCTTCTTGTGTGTGTGTGTGTGTAGCTGCAGGCGAAAGGTGTGTGTGTGTGTGTGTGTGTGTGTGTTGTGTGTCAGTGTGTGCTGTGTGTGTGTGTGTGTGTGTGTGTGTGTGTGTGTGAGTGTGTGTGTGTGTGTGTGTGACAGAATGTCTTGGCCAAAGCAATGGCTAGAAATAATACCAGACAGGCTGATCCAAGGCAGATGGCCAAAAGCATTGTATTACTGTACTGGGCCTGGTTATCGTGAGACAAGTTCTTCAGGTGGTCACGAAAGTTGATGAAAGTTACTTCCAAAGTGGCTCTTGTGGTTAGCATAGGTGTTCCCAAATCAGATACTGCTATGCCCACCTTAAAAGTTCTGCCAATCAATTCTGTGGCATTAGATGTGTTCACATAGAGCTGCCCTGAAGTTTTGTCCAGAAAAAATATGTTAGAAGGGTTGCCATCTGTTATTCTAAAACTGAGTCTTCCATTGAGACCAGAATCTGGATCACTGGCCCGAATGGTAGTGGCCAGAAAACCTTCGGGGTTGTTAAGGGAAGAGTAATTTCTTGGTTTGTGGAAGTTATCCTCCAGAGCTTTATCCCCAAGTTCAGTCACAATCTCCTTTGTCCACATTCACTGGGACACTTAGCAATGCAACTCCCTTCTTGGGTGGTGGCTCATGGATTATGGGGTAATTGTCATTAACGTCCTGTATCTCAACCTCTACTGTTGCACTACTGGTCATTGGTGGGTATCCTTGATCTACAGCCTCCACAATAAATGAGAAGGAATGGGATTCCTCGTAGTCTAATTTTTGTTGGACAGTTACAGCCCCACTGCTGGGGTGGACAGAGAAAAATGCTGTCGGTGTCCCCAGTTCATTTGACTCTTTAATGGAGAATGATACCCTTCCGCTGTGATCCAGATCAACATCATGTGCCTCCAAAGTCAAGAAATGGAAGCCAGGTGTGTTGTTCTCTTTCAGGACACTCCGGTAGTGACTTTTGGTGAACTTTGGTGCGTTGTCGTTTTCATCCAAAACACGGACAGTCATGTGCTTAACGCAGGACAGAGAAGGATCACCACTGTCTTGTGCTAGAAGAGTAAGGTTATATTCCATTTGTCTCTCACGATCCAGAGTATCATTGGTTACGAGCATGTAATTGTCTCCATGGATTTGTTTGAGTCTGAAGGGGCCAGATCCACTGAGAATGTGCACTCGCACCTGCCCATTTGCTCCAGAATCGGCATCAGACACCATCACAAGAGCGAGGAAAGATTCATTAGGTGCTCCCTCTGTGACTGTTGCAACAGGGGAATCTGGTGGGGTCCATGTTATGTGTATCCGGGGGGCATTATCGTTGACATCTCGCAATTTTACCTGCAACTTGTGGTGGGACGGGATAGCATTGGGCCCCAGATCTCGAGCTTGAATGTCTACCTCATACACGTTCTTTTCTTCAAAATCTAAGAGGCCTTGTAAAGTCAAAGCACCTGTTTTGGGATGGATGCTGAATAGTCTTTGCACTTCCAGGGGGACATGTTTACTAAGGGAGTACTCCACCTCCCCATTCGCACCTTGATCAGGGTCTGTAGCACGGAGATTAATGACACTCGGCCCCGCGAACTGTGTCCTCTGCTAGCTCAATAACTGGTGGGGCCTCCTCAAATACAGGGCTATTGTCGTTGGAGTCGAGAATCGTGACTATAACGTTTGTGCTGCCTGATTTTGGTGGGTTTCCTTTGTCCCATGCTGTCAGAACCAGTTCTAAAGATGGCTGCAACTCCCTGTCTAATTCTTTAATGACCACTAATTCAGCCTGCTTGGCCCCTCCAGAGGTACGGACATCCAGAGCAAAGTGCTGGTTGGAAGACAGGGAGTAAGTCTGCAGGCCGTTTGGTCCCGAATCTGGATCCACAGCACGGTCCAGAGGGATGCGCATTCTCAGTGAGGCTGCCTCCGAGATCTCCACCTCCTGAACTAGACTGGGGAAGACTGGGCTGTGGTCATTTAGGTCCATCACCTCCACATGAACTGAGAGGAAATGCATAGCACCACCTTTCCTGTAGAGCACACTGAAGGCCAGTTTACAAAGTTCTGCTCCCGAGCATAGCTCCTCGCGGTCCAGCCTGCCAAGTGTTGACACAGTACCATCCCTTGAAGCAATGGTGACTGGTGGTTCATGCCCATGCTGGACGACCTGGAAGTTTTCCAGTGACCCCGTCACCCCACGCTCACGTAGGTCATCCAGGAGGCGACCCACCCTTGTCCCCGAGGGTTGTTCTTCCCAGACACGATATTGGATAATGAGGGGCGCAGAGCCCATATTGTGGGCGTAACAGGGTGGGCACTCAATAAGAGCTGCCAGAAGGAGCAAAACCTGGAGCATGACTGTGTGTGAGCTTTCCTATTTCCTTTTACGTAGAGTCTAGATAGGCATTATCACAAAACATCTACAATTCACAAAACCTACTCTATGGTTAAAAAGAAATACTGTAAATGTGGTTAAAGTGTTAAAAAATAATGTGTGATGAAAACAGTACCACCACAACTAGATACTCTATAATCACCATTTACAGTAAATATAAAAATCACAAAATAGAAGTGTTATCCTTAAAACTGAGTCTTACTGATATCAATGGACACATTACTTAATACCAATACCAAACAATAAACAGTTATAGTAAACTATTCACACTACAAAACCACTTTTAGAAAAGATTATTTCCAGACCCTTCTGATTTGCTTCAGCCAGATCAATGTTATTCTAAAGCATTACTCACTCACACACAGCTGCTGCTTCCCGGCTCAGGACTAAAGTGAGGAACTGTGGAGGCTGGATGGCACATTCAGTGGGAATGGCCTGGGAGCCAATCACAAACAGCGAGGGAGGAGTGTACAGTGCTACTTAACTCCACACGTCTGCAGAAATTAGTGGATTCTGAAGAAATGAGTCTGTGCTTTTAACGAAACATGATCCCACTTCTTTCAGTCACTGCCTCTAGCTCTTCACACATCTGACTTTACTCCTTTTCCAAACTGTCTAAATAAACACAATAAGAGACGTAGTCTGTGGAATCTGTCATCGGTGGTGAAGCGAACCTAAGGTGAGACCCTCAGGGGCCCTGAAAACAAAACAACGGCCTGGATCTGAACTCTGAGAGTGCTGATGTAAAGTCCAGAACCTGTTGCTGTTATCACAAACCCAGAGAGTCACCCCTGTGACACACTCACACAACCTTTAGTGCTCATTTTAAATAAATCAAACTGGTTTGTGGCATCTAATGGTTTTCTGAAATGGCTGGGCATAGTCAAAATGCATTTTTTGTTTTGGCATCACTTTGCAAAGTCTGCCTTTATTACAGGAACCGACGTACCAAGTCATATGTATGTTGATTTTCTTACTCATCCATGCATGTAATTTGTACAGGAAAGAAAACATTTGATTAAAGAAAAAGGAACTAGTGGAAATCTCACTTTATTTTACACTTTATTTTACAGTGTCCTTGTTACATATGTTACATACCATAGTAATAATTTGTAATGCATTGAACTAATAAATTAACGTTATTAAGTAGTAACGAATGTACGAACTGTCAATGAATGAAACACATGCGTATATAATTTCAAACGTCTCCCACTGGTTTTGGTTATACAAGCAAGGGGATAATATTAGTGAAGGCCTGTGGCCAATAAAAAGGGGAAAAGAGCAGACCCCCACTTCCTCTCTACATGGGGGTCTCCTAACACAAACTATCCCATTACCTGTGAGCCAATAAAAGCTTTTCCCAGAGTGATAACCCAGAGCTGCATGATAACAGCCTTGTCCTGTTCCTGCACGCGTGTTCAAAGAGATCAGAGGCATACACACTGGATTGTGTATTTATGTGTGATCTGATGCTCATGAACTGGGCAGTAGGCAGTTATACTTTCTCTAAGATCTAGTGTGCATGTGTTTCTCAGGGGTCAGAGGTCACTCCATGTGATCGGGGTCTATCTCTTAAATAAACACGGCTTTGCTTTCACACATAATCCTCTCTGCGTTTTCTAATGAACTCCATTTGGACCAAGAGTAAACCAAGGGTTTGACTACTCATGTTCTCCTATTCCCCCCCACTCCGTGTCCCAGTTGTTTGCGTTCAACTTTCTCCCCTTCACTCTCTTTCTGCAGGTCACAAAGGATTGATATTAAAGCAATAAGCCCTGTGAAGCCGTGGTTTACAGTGAATTTAGAACAGTTGTTGTCAGAGCTATAGTATGGCATGAGGTTTATTTATTTTTGTTTTGTGTTGCATGAAAAAGGGTTCACACAACTGAGGATCAATAGTTTCCAGGAATACTCATGGGAATGGTGAGCAAAGCTGTTCATAGAGAGGCATATCTCACTCGCTTGCTCTTCAGAAATACCACACATGCATGTGTACAAAAACATAATGCGTTTTCTCCACATGAAATGCACAAAAAACTAAAGTCCCAGGATATCCTGTATCTGGCTGCCACATTTCGCCACTGAGGTTTTCTTCAACATGGCATATGTGAATTAAATAAGACCACAGTCCCGACATAATTGTGTGTGTGTGTGTGTGTGTGTGTGTGTGTTTCATGTGCCTCCCCCGCTTCCCCTACCTCCCCTTACCACACTAGGACGAGGGAGCTAAACATCATTGTGCGGCTTAAACAATAGACGGTGACACAGTAAACCAGCCGGCCGAGGTGAACTGCTACTTGTTGTTGATGCTTTGGGCAGACGGAGAGGAAACGGTGAAGACGCACATAAACACAAGTTTCACTGGCTTGAGGTCAGTTGGTCTAGAAGGAATGCCGAACAATCTCACAACACATTCCTGACAGACAACAGCCTCTTATCTCCAGATGGATATTCACGAAAACTATGGCCATCTGACAAACAAGCCGCACCGTCAAGCACTTCATCTCGCAGAAAAGATGAAAAGACTTACAGGATATCACCGAGTTACAAATGACAGTGAATTGAGAACAAGTGATCCATTCTGTTGAACTATATCACAAAGTCTCATCTCTGAGTGAGAGAGAGAGAGAGTCCAGCAGGAGATGAAGAAAAGACAGGAATCAGACTGGAAGGTTGAGCCAAAAGACGATATCCCCATTAAATTAGACTTAAAAAGATTCACCATATTGGCACAAGTTTTGGGACACCTGCCTTTACATACACATGAACTTTAATGACATCCCATTTCAACCCACAGCAGTCATAGTTAATGATATGATAAAGCCCTCCACAGCAGTCATAGTTAATTATATGATAAAGCCCTCCCACAGCAGTCATAGTTAATGATATGATAAAGCCCCTCCCACAGCAGTCATAGTTAATGATATACTAAAGCCCCTCCCACAGCGGTCATAGCTAATGATATGATAAAGCCCTCCCACAGCAGTCATAGTTAAAGATATACTAAAGCCCCTCCCAAAGCAGTCATAGTTAATGATATGATAAAGCCACACCCACAGCAGTCATAGCTAATGATATACTAAAGCCCCTCCCACAGCAGTCATAGTTAATGATATGCTAAAGCCACACCACAGCAGTCATAGCTAATGATATGATAAAGCCCTCCCACAGCAGTCATAGTTAATGATATGATAAAGCCCTCCCACAGCAGTCATAGTTAAAGATATAATAAAGCCCTCCCACAGCAGTCATAGTTAAAGATATACTAAAGCCCCTCCCACAGCAGTCATAGTTAATGATATACTAAAGCCCCTCCCACAGCAGTCATAGTTAATGATATACTAAAGCCCCTCCCACAGCAGTCATAGTTAATGATATGATAAAGCCCCTCCCACAGCGGTCATAGCTAATGATATGATAAAGCCCCTCCCACAGCAGTCATAGTTAAAGATATACTAAAGCCCCTCCCACAGCAGTCATAGTTAATGATATGATAAAGCCCTCGAACAGCAGTCATAGTTAAAGATATAATAAAGCCCTCCCACAGCAGTCATAGTTAATGATATACTAAAGCTCCTCCTACAGCAGTCATAGTTAATGATATACTAAAGCACCTCCCACAGCAGTCATAGTTAATGATATACTAAAGCTCCTCCTACAGCAGTCATAGTTAATGATATACTAAAGCACCTCCACAGCAGTCATAGTTAATGATATGCTAAAGCCCCGCCCACAGCAGTCATAGTTAAGGATATGATAAAGCCCTCCCACAGCGGTCATAGTTAATGATATGATAAAGCCCTTCCCACAGCAGTCATAGTGAAAGATATACTAAAGCCCCTCCCACAGCAGTCATAGTTAATGATATGATATATCCCCTTCCACAGCAGTCATAGTTAAAGATATACTAAAGCCCCTCCCACAGCAGTCATAGTTAATGATATGATAAAGCACCTCCCACAGCAGTCATAGTTAATGATATGCTAAAGCCCCTCCCACAGCAGTCATAGTTTATGATATGATAAAGCCCGCCCACAGCAGTCATAGTTAAAGATATACTAAAGCCCTCCCACAGCAGTCATAGTTAATGATATGATAAAGCACCTCCCACAGCAGTCATAATTAATGATATGCTAAAGCCCTCCCACAGCAGTCATAGTTTATGATATGATAAAGCCCCGCCCACAGCAGTCATAGTTAAGGATATGATAAAGCCCCTCCCACAGCAGTCATAGTTAAAGATATACTAAAGCCCTCCCACAGCAGTCATAGTTAATGATATGATAAAGCCCCTCCCACAGCAGTCATAGTTAAAGATATACTAAAGCCCCTCCCACAGCAGTCATAGTTATTGATATGATAAAGCCCTCCCACAGCAGTCATAGTTAATGATATGATAAAGCCCTCCCACAGCAGTCATAGTTAATGATATGATAAAGCCCTCCCACAGCAGTCATAGTTAATGATATGCTAAAGCCACACCCACAGCAGTCATAGTTAATGATATGGTAAAGCCCGCCCACAGCAGTCATAGTTAATGATATACTAAAGCCCCGCCCACAGCAGTCATAGTTAATGATATACTAAAGCCCCTCCCACAGCAGTCATAGTTAATGATATACTAAAGCCCCGCCCACAGCAGTCATAGTTAATGATATACTAAAGCCCTCCCACAGCAGTCATAGTTAATGATATACTAAAGCCCCGCCTACAGCAGTCATAGTTAATGATATGATAAAGCCCCTCCCACAGCGGTCATAGCTAATGATATGAAAAAGCCCTCCCACAGCAGTCATAGTTAATGATATGATAAAGCCCCTCCCACAGCGGTCATAGCTAATGATATGGTAAAGCCCCCACAGCAGTCATAGTTAATGATATGATAAAGCCACAGCCACAGAAGTCACAGTTAATGATATGCTAAAGCCACACCCACAGCAGTCATAGTTAATGATAAAGCCCCTCCCACAGCGGTCATAGCTAATGATATGAAAAAGCCCTCCCACAGCAGTCATAGTTAATGATATGATAAAGCCACAGCCACAGAAGTCACAGTTAATGATATGCTAAAGCCACACCCACAGCAGTCATAGTTAATGATAAAGCCCCTCCCACAGCGGTCATAGCTAATGATATGAAAAAGCCACACCCACAGAAGTCATAGTTAATGATATGCTAAAGCCACACCCACAGCAGTCATAGTTAATGATATGCTAAAGCCTCCCACAGCAGTCATAGTTAATGATAAAGCCACACCCACAGCAGTCATAGTTAATGATATGATAAAGCCACACCCACAGCAGTCATAGTTAATGATATGATAAAGCCACACCCACAGCAGTCATAGTTAATGATATGATAAAGCCACACCCACAGCAGTCATAGTTAATGATATGATAAAGCCACACCCACAGCAGTCATAGTTAATGATATGATAAAGCCACACCCACAGCAGTCATAGTTAATGATATGGTAAAGCCCTCCCACAGCAGTCATAGTTAATGATATGCTAAAGCCCCTCCCACAGCAGTCATAGTTAATGATATGATAAAGCCCTCCACAGCAGTCATAGTTAATGATATGATAAAGCCACACCACAGCAGTCATAGTTAATGATAAAGCCCTCCCACAGCGGTCATAGCTAATGATATGAAAAGCCCCTCCCACAGCAGTCATAGTTAATGATATAAAGCCACAGCCACAGAAGTCACAGTTAATGATATGCTAAAGCCACACCCACAGCAGTCATAGTTAATGATAAAGCCCTCCCACAGCGGTCATAGCTAATGATATGAAAAAGCCCCTCCCACAGCAGTCATAGTTAATGATATGATAAAGCCACAGCCACAGAAGTCACAGTTAATGATATGCTAAAGCCACACCCACAGCAGTCATAGTTAATGATAAAGCCCTCCCACAGCGGTCATAGCTAATGATATGAAAAAGCCACACCCACAGAAGTCATAGTTAATGATATGCTAAAGCCACACCCACAGCAGTCATAGTTAATGATATGCTAAAGCCCTCCCACAGCAGTCATAGTTAATGATAAAGCCACACCCACAGCAGTCATAGTTAATGATATGATAAAGCCACACCCACAGCAGTCATAGTTAATGATATGATAAAGCCACACCCACAGCAGTCATAGTTAATGATATGATAAAGCCACACCCACAGCAGTCATAGTTAATGATATGCTAAAGCCCCACCCACAGCAGTCATAGTTAATGATATGCTAAAGCCACACCCACAGCAGTCATAGTTAATGATATGATAAAGCCACACCACAGCAGTCATAGTTAATGATATGATAAAGCCCGTTTCCTTTTTTCCCTTGTTTTCATCTGTTTATTTTACTGACCTGTAGTCACTATGCACTTTTACATTTTAGGCAGCGCAAACCTAATAATCTGCTTAGTTTACCGAGGTCAGGGGTGGGCACTTCCAGTCCTGGAGGGCCACTGTCCTGCAGAGTTTAGCTCCGACCCTAATCAAACACACCTGAACAAGCTAATCAATGCCTTCAGGATTACTAGAAACCTACAGGCAGGTGAGTTTGATCTTCTTGATTTTTTTATTTTCACCAAAGGGGGACTTTCAGTAATAAAGGTATGTTTTTTTTTCAACCGACTGCTGACCTTTACGTCCCCTGTGAGGGTGAAGAGAGACTGAGGGGCTTTACTGGCACCTTTGTGTGATCAGGAACCTGTCAAGACAAGAGCGCAGCCTCTTAAACACTCCACAGGTGACATGATTCAGACCCTACCTCATCCTGAGGACATCCTGAGATGAATCTGTCATGACTGGTGCGTAAGCAGAGACATGAGAATGAGTGAGAATGATGTGTGTTCAGGGCGGGACGCACGACTGACCTAAATGTTCATTTTAAGGAAATCACAGATCAGTGGTTGAAAACCAGTTTCTATCCCAGACAGCAACATAGTGTCGGCCCAGATCCGGCCCACATCTTATAAGCGTTGAATCCACATGTACCAGGCAGTCCTGAATGTTTCAGTGCACATGCAATTTCCTAACTATAAAGTTCTTAAAAATAAAGCTGTGAGTTTTAGTGTGAGTGTATATAATACAGCATTAAAAGCGATCTTTGTTTCGCCTCACATTGTGGTGGTGGCTTGGAATTACAAGGGAAATCAGAAGTACGTGTTTAGACGCAGGTCAGATGTCCAGATATGGGACGTGTATCTGATCTGATCTAAAAACACCACATTTGGAAGTGGCTCAGAACGAATGCAGAAAAATCGGATCTTGTGCAGATGTTTGTGTTTATGATGCAACTAGTTTTGTCATTGTGTTTAAATCAGTTCACAATGCACATCAAAAAATTCTAACAAACCATCTATTTGATCGTTTTATCTTCAATCTGACACTTTAGCAAGAGCAACGGTTGGTGTGTATCAGGACTAGTTACAGTAATAATAATAATAAAAATATATATTTGACAAGTAGACTAGGAAGAAAATGGGATTCTTTATAGTGTTGTATTTTATAAAATACAGCATTCAGGCATAACATTATGACCTAATATTGTGTTGGTCCCCTAACCCGTCGAGGCATGGACTCCACTAGACCCCTTAAGGTGTGCTGTGGTATCTGGTCCAAGATGTTAGCAGCAGATCCTTTAAGTCCTGTAAGTTGCGAGGTGGGGCCTCCATGGATCGGACTTGTTTGTTCAGCACATCCCACAGATGCTCGATTGGATTGAGATCTGGGGAATTTGGAGGCCAAGTCAACACCTCAAACTCGTTGCTCCTCAAACCATTCCTGAAGCATTTGTGCTTTGTGGCCGGAGCATTATCCTGCGGGAAGAGCCACAGCCACCAGGGAATACCGTTTCCATGAAAGGCTGTACATGGTCTCAGCAATGCTTAGGTAGGTGGGACGTGTCAAAGGAACATCCACATGGATGGCAGGACCCAAGGTTTCCCAGCAGAACATTGCCCAAAGCATCACCTCCGCCGGCTCGCCTTCTTCCCATAGTGCATCCTGGGGCCATGTGTTCCCCAGGTAAGCCACACACACACACCCGGCCATCCACGTGATGTAAAGAACACGTGATTCCTCAGACCAGGCCACCTTCTTCCATTGCTCCGTGGTCCAGTTCTGATGCTCACGTGCCACTGTTGGTGCTTTCGGCGGGGTCAGGGGTCAGCATGGGCACCCTGACTGGTCAGCGGCTATGCCGCCCCATACACAACAAACTGCGATGCTCTGTGTATTCTGACACCTTTCTATCAGAACCAGCATTAACTTCTTGAGCAGTTTGAGCTCCAGTAGCTCGTCTGTTTGATCGGACCACACGGGCCAGCCTTCGCTCCACACGTGCATCAATGAGCCTGAGCCGCCCATGACCCTGTGTCCGGTTCTCCACTGTTCCTTCCTTGGAGCACTTTTGATAGATCCTGACCACTGCAGACCGGGAACACCCCACAAGAGCTGCAGTTTTGGAGATGCTCTGACCCAGTCGTCTAGCCATCACAATCTGGCCCTTGTCAAACTCGCTCAAATCCTTACGCTTGCCCATTTTTCCTGCTTCTAACACATCAACTCTGAGGACAAAATGTTCACTTGCTGCCTAATATATCCCACCCACTAACAGGAGCCGTGAGGAAGAGATCATCAGTGTTATTCACCGGTCATAAAGTTATACCTGGTCTGTGTATATTGAAAACAAGCTAATTATGAATTATTACTAAATATTGCAGCACAAACCACATTGCCTAGCTTTTCATATACTCTGTGATGTGGTGAATTCCCCAAAGTGCTTGGGTAGGATCTGGTTTTGGGAATTTATCACATTGGGAAATGCTTGGAATGAAGCGCATTGAAACAGACGGACAGACTGTAACACTTCAGTGGACGTTGGCCTTGGTTGGGGTCGCTTCATTTTCATTAAAGGGACAGTGTGTTTCCAAGACTTGTGCAAGCGAGTTTCCAGCTGGGCATTTAGTCATATCATTCCGCACAATGACACAATGTATATCCACAAGGAAAAATGCAAAGCAACAGCTAGAAGAAAAACCTGCAAGTGTTCCCTTATGATTCAACTCATACTAACTAGTTTTATTGGTATATGAATGCATGTATTTTGCTCAATTCAGAGATGGTAAATAATAGATTTTAGCATTTATTTCTGTATATATTCATAAAAACATCCTCTCTGTTTTATACCTGAAGCTATCACAGCCGAATTCAACAATCCACCGCATTCATCACTTTCACAAATACATACACTTTCCCGTAATGTGTTGGGATTAAAGCACGAGCCGAGAACACAAATATGGATGTAATGTCCCATAACAAACTGATAAGTTGCAGAAAAAGTAAACAGCCTATGATGAGGGGGTTTCAGTAATGGGCATTTCCTTGATTTCCAATCCATGTTTAATGATTACACACTCAACCAGTGTTGCACAATAGCAGTTTTCCCAGATATCAGCCGGGACGGGAGATAAAAGCTGCTGGTCAGAAGAGTGTCCCAACTGAACAGACCGGATCTAAGAGCTGGACACTCGACACGATGCTGCGCTGCGTTTTCTTCCTCATGTGCCTTCTGCACTTACACCACACAAGTAAGTGGACTATGAATATTGATATGAAATTATTCTGAAATATGGATTTGTCTGTTCATATCTCTGTCTTGTTTGCAGTGTTGGGAGCCTCGGTCACCCCAAAGCCGATCATTATCAACGGCTCGTATGTCAACCCAGAGCTGGGCAAGTATCACGCCAGACTGAGGACTCTCGCTCGGAGCTGCCTGGAGATCAGAGAGAAGAACGCCGGCGCACAGGGTGAGGAAACCACCAGGCATTTCATTCTCAAACACACTGCCATTCAGGATAATTACCATTTACTGGTCCATTCTGCTAACTATCACAGACCAGGCTTAAGCTAGTCCCAGACTTGAATGCATGTTTGAGCTGTTTTAACTGAAAGCACGTTTTAAAAGTCAGTTTTGTCTAAAGATGCACCGCAGTAATGTTGTTTTAAAAAGCTATTTAAAAATCCTAATTAAACTAAGGTCTAATCTTAGCTTAATCTAAGCCCTGTCTGTGGAACCAAGCATAGACGTAACTTGTCAACTTATTCTATTAACCCTAACTGATGTTCGCGTATTGGTCAAAAATGAAATTTTTTATTTCAATGACTTGATTGTACTATTTTTAGTTCGATAATGTAATATTTTATTGTAAAAAAATATATTTATGCTGTATTTATAATCCATTTATTCACTTTTTGAGCATAAACCTGAAATAAATCTCATAAATCTTGAATGCTTTGGATCACAGTTTCTCCCAAGGTTTATTTTTCTCCATTAGGTCTCCTGATGGGGTTTGGGTTTCCTTGCCACTGTCGCCTCTGGCTTGGCTTGCTCAGTTGGGAAAAACTATTTTTCAAATAAATTTCAAAATAAATCTAATTATTAAACTAAACTAACCATATAGACCAAATTACTGATCTAAAGCCCACATTGTTACTCTATGATAATCAAAATATATTCAATTTTTCTGTTTAACACTGTGAAGCTGCTTTGAAACAATCGGCATTGTTAAAAGCGCTATATAAATAAAGTTGACTTGACTTCACAGACTGAAGTTTGGTCACTTTTAAAGACGACACTTGGCAGAAGTGAAAAAAGCTTTAAAAAATGACATTTACATTTAGTAATGAAAAACACTCAAAATACCATTTTCAATTTTAATATGAAATATATGTTTTCCAAAATATGTTTTGCTATGAAACTGTGAGAAAATCAAAGCCATGAATCTAAACAAGTTTTGTTCCAAATTTGAGGTTGCTATCTCAGAAAATGAGCTTTCAGTGAGATTTTGTCTGGCGGCGGTACCAAGCGCTTCCAAAATTACAATTAGTTCCCAATGCGCTAATTTTTGACCCCAAACAACACAAATGTGACTGCATCTTTCAGGACTTTTCGAAATCATGAAAGTTGTTAAACTCAGCAAGACACTATCACTTCAGGACTAGAGTTGAAGATATAGTGTTTTGTGTCTGTACAGTGTTTTTGAACATCTGTCTATATGGGTCAAATTGACCCGTGAACAGCAGGAGTGTATAACATTTCTGTATACACATTTCCCAAGGCATCAGCATGCTGAAACTTTGCACGCATGTTCACGAACCTAAATGAGAAAAAGTCACAACATTTCAAGAAAAACAATGAAGGTTAGACAGTATTTCAGATAGATTGAAAAAAATATTTACAGCTTATTTTTTACCATTTACCACAAAAAATATTTCTGAATTGAAATAAGTGTGGTTTTGTGTACACACAGAAAGTGCCAAAAGCTTTACCAAGTTTCACACCATTCTGATGAAGCAAAACAACATAAAAAAATCACATTTTCAGTCAAAAATTATTGAAGAGCACCAGAAGGTTTAAGCATTTAATAATCTTTTTTAACGTTACTTTGTAAATATCTAATTGTACATTGTTTATTTCACAGTGAATTAACTAATGTTAAATATAACTTTTGATGTAAAACATGTATTACTAAATTTTGAAATTACCATTAAGATTAATAAACACCATAGGATCATTTTGAGTTGATGTTACCTAATGAAACCTGTAAAGTGTTACCAGATTTTTTAAAGCAGCTTTCTGAAAGTGTAATCTGGCTGTGTGTCTCTCCTCAGACGGCATGTACGTCCTGTCCACAGCGAGCGGCACTTATTACCAGGCGTTCTGTGACATGAACACGGCCGGAGGCGGGTGGACTCTTGTGGCCAGCGTCCATGAGAACAACATCAAAGGGAGGTGCTCTGTCGGTGACCGCTGGTCCAGCCAGCAGGGAAATGACCAGAACCAGCCTGAAGGAGACGGGGCGTGGCGAACACGCGACCTTCGGCACCGCAGAGGGCTCGACTAGTGACGACTACAAGGTGCATCATCACACCAAACCGAGAGGATGCTCCTGCCCGTCTGATGTACTAATGCTGTCAAATCCCACAGAATCCTGGCTACTACGACATCTCTGCGCGAGGCGTGTCGGTGTGGCACATCCCCAATAATGAGCAGCTGGGAAACTGGACGTCTTCTGCCATCCTGCGCTACCATACCGAGAGCCGCTTCCTGAGAGAGCACGGTGGAAACCTCTACCACTTATTCAAGGTCAAACACACTATTCTGTTACAATCCAAACCCAACATGCACGGATGCACTGTCCGGTGACTGGGACACTCAGTATGATCCGGGTCAATCTGACCTAAGTGGATTCAATGCAATTCCCAAAAATCACACTATGAAAAAAACATACAATCAGGTACAAACGATATATGAGTAAGCACAATGTAACTA
>CM040932.1:6383468-6415968 GCA_023029165.1 Gobiocypris rarus | reverse complement strand
AGAGTTAAAGACCAGAAAATCAGACATTATCGCCTCGTTTACTGAAGTCACTAGTTTCGAATCAAACAAAAGATGGTGATGTCACTAGAGCGGATCATATGACCACAAAACTACTTTGAACTATGTAGGCCTATAAACGCAATTCATTCTGTCAGAATAAACGTTGATATCAAGTGATTTGCATAAGCATCATCATCTGAAAAAAAACTAACATGTTGTCGTGTAAACACACCTCAGTCCTGGAGTTCAGGAAGCGTTCCGGATCAAACACACGCTGGCGACCCCTGCTGGATCACAACAGTGGAAATGCAACAAAATACTCACAAACATCATAAAACACCTTTTATAAACACATCTGCAAATGAATCTCAGAGCTAAAACACATCCAAATCACTGTAATCAGATGCTTTCAACTGATGTTATTTCATCAATTTATCAGGGTTGTTTTATTGCTAAACAGTTCAGTAAGATTATGAACTACTTTATTCATTTTAATTATTTTGTTAAATTACACAGTCTCATTAAAACGTCTACAAATGAATAAAACTTTTGGATAAAGACCAGAAAATCAGACACTTTAATATCTGCTGTGTTTACTGAAGACACTGTTTGGATCATTGATGGACAGAAACTCATCATTGTTCTAGCTCAACACAGTTAGTCTGATTGTGAATATATGCGCAATTCATTCTTCATGTTTTCAGTGATATGATCTCATCATAACATCTCATAGAAAAAAAAACATTTTGAGCGTGTGATATGTAAACACACCACACAGTCCTGAGCGGAGGAGCTGTGCTGGAGATAAAAGCACCTGCCCAGCTCAAGAGTGACAGGCTCTGCTGGATCAAGCAGGTGAGTTACTATTGTGCCTTCAACTAAATACTTCAGAATACTAATAAGGCACGTAACACCAAACATAGGACTTGAGCATATTATTTTAAATGCGATTCTAGAGAAAAATGAATTATCTCAAATCTTTCAACCTTCATCTAAACCTCTCTTTACACTGTGACGTCCAGATGCTTTGTCAGTTTTAACACTGTATGTGTTTAGTTCTGAATCATTCCTCCAAAGTGGGCAATATTAGCTTAACGGATCCACACTTTGAGAACAGCCTCGTTTACACGGCGTGTTTGAGCTCAGATGTAAAGCTTCATCCATTTGTTGAAAGCAGATAATGCAATGCAACTCTGAAATTATGCAATGTGTGTGTCAGTGCAGGACATTTAACGTAATGTTATCAGTATATTGTTGGTGTGAGAGCTTCATCAAAACAACCAATCAAAAGCAAATTTTAACAGAAAGCTCTAATATAAAATATTGCTATTTTAGCAAAATATTCACATTAGGAAGACAATACTTTTATTTCTAAACAGCATATATTATCATTAAAATCACATTAATCTTGATCTTGAGCAGTCATTACACAGAGCTTTGTATACATCACATCAGAAGACTTAATTGTTATGTCACATGCTTTCATTCATCAAAATCACAGACACTGCGCTTTCATTTCACATTAAAGCCTTGATTATTCCTTCAGCTGCTCTTTAAACTAATGTTTAGTATTAGCTCCATCTGCAGCTTTACTGAACACCTCAGCATCTGTCTGTGTTTAACAGCTCACTTCTGACTTTGAGTTTATTCATTAACATTTGAAAATCAATTACAAAGCTTATTTAAATTTGGTCATGTAATCTTTAACAGTTTTGATCGCTCACCCTCCAGGTATGGCACAGTTTCTGTGATTCTGTACAAACATTGCCTCATTCAAGTGGTTTCAATATTTGTCATCTGTCCATGAGTCTCTAGTGCTCCTTTTATCGTATAACATATATACACTCTACTGAAAATGTCAGTATTTCATCAAATCAGAGCTGTACAGAACCTTATCTCCACTTTGTTGGAAAGCGCCTCCTGCTGGACAAACACTGGCCACAGAATCAAACCATTAACACACTTCAGGACTTCTTATGTCAGACATTACAGTCTTTGCATTTTAATATTTACAGATTAAACACGCATGCAAACAAACACAGAGAAATTATTTCACTAAATATGCATTAAATACTAATGTAAAGAAGCTAATGACTCTTGATGGATATTTTATAGTAACAGATAGCATCCATCCTCTTTTTATTATCTATTCATCCATCCATCCATTCATCTTCTTTTTACCATCTAACCACTTTGTATAACATTTCAACATCAGACCACTTTTCAACATCCAACCACTTTCAACATCCAACCACTTTTCAACATCAACCACTTTTCCATCATCTGACCACTTTTCAACATCAACCACTTTTCAACATCAACATTCCATCATCTAACCACTTTTCAACATCCAACCACTTTTCCATCATCTGACTTGTTCCATCATCCATCAACTTTTCCATCATCCAACCATTTACATCATCCATCCACTTTTATCATCCAACATTTTCCATCATAACCACTTTTCAACAACTTTTCAACATCCAACACTTTTCCATCATCTGACCACATCATCAAATACTTTTCCATCAAACCACATTTCATCATCCATAGTCATCATCCAACCTGCTTTATCATATAACTTTACACATAACAATCATATTTTCACATCCATAAAATATCATCAACTTACATCATCACTTTTTCAACACACACTTTTCAACATCCACACCATCAAACCACTTTTCCATCATCAAACATTTACATCATCCATTCACTTTTCCATCATCCATCCACTTTTCCATCATCCATCCACTTTTCCATCATCAACCAATTTTTCACTAACCATTGATTACATCATCCATAAATCATGACCACTTTTCAACATAACCACTTTTCCATCATCCAACCACTTTTCCATCATCCATCATTCATCATCCATTTTCACATCAACCACTTTTCATCATCTAACTTTTCATCATCAACCACTTTTCAACATCCAACCACTTTTCCATCATCAACCACTTTTCAACATCAACCACTTTTCCATCATCCATCAACTTTTCATCATCAACCACTTTTCAACATCCAACCACTTTTCCATCATTCAACCACTTTTCCATCATCCAACCACTTTTCCATCATCCATCAACTTTTCCATCATCAACCACTTTTCAACATCCAACCACTTTTACATCATCCAACCACTTTTACATCATCCATCAACTTTTACATCATCCGACCACTTTTCAACATCCAACCACTTTTCCATCATCAACCACTTTTCCATCATCCAACCACTTTTCATCATCAACCACTTTTCATCATCCAACCACTTTTCATCATCAACCACTTTTCAACATCCAACCACTTTTCCATCATCCGACCACTTTTCCATCATCCGACCACTTTTCATCATCCAACCACTTTTCAACATCAACCACTTTTCCATCATCAACCACTTTTCCATCATCCAACCACTTTTCATCATCCACCACTTTCCATCATCAACCACTTTTCCATCATCCATCCACTTTTCCATCATCAACCACTTTTCCATCATCCAACCACTTTTCCATCATCAACCACTTTTCCATCATCCATCCACTTTTCCATCATCCATCCACTTTTCCATCATCCAACCACTTTTCCATCATCCAACCACTTTTCATCATCCAACCACTTTTCATCATCCGACCACTTTTCAACATCCAACCACTTTTCCATCATCCAACCACTTTTCCATCATCCAACCACTTTACATCATCCATCACTTTTCCATCATCAACCACTTTTCCATCATCCATCCACTTTTCCATCATCCAACCACTTTTCCATCATCCAACCACTTTTCCATCATTCAACCACTTTTCCATCATCCAACCACTTTTCCATCATCCATCAACTTTTCCATCATCAACCACTTTTCCATCATCCAACCACTTTTCCATCATCCAACCACTTTTCCATCATCCATCCAACTTTCATCATCCACCACTTTTCAACATCCAACCACTTTTCCATCATCAACCACTTTACATCATCCAACCACTTTTCCATCATCCAACCACTTTTCCATCCATCAACTTTTCAACATCCAACCACTTTTCCATCATCCAACCACTTTTCCATCATCCAACCACTTTTCCATCATCCATCAACTTTCATCATCCGACCACTTTTCAACATCCAACCACTTTTCCATCATCAACCACTTTTCCATCATCCAACCACTTTTCCATCATCCATCAACTTTTACATCATCCAACCACTTTTCAACATCCAACCACTTTTCCATCATTCAACCACTTTTCCATCATCCAACCACTTTTCCATCATCCATCAACTTTTACATCATCCGACCACTTTTCAACATCCAACCACTTTTCCATCATCCATCAACCACTTTTATCATCCAACCACTTTTACATCATCCATCAACTTTTACATCATCAACCACTTTTCAACATCCAACCACTTTCCATCATCCAACCACTTTTCCATCATCCAACCACTTTACATCCAACCACTTTCCATCATCCATCAACTTTACATCATCCAACCACTTTTCCATCATCCAACCACTTTTCAACATCCAACCACTTTTCCATCATCCAACCACTTTTCCATCATCCATCAACTTTTACATCATCCAACCACTTTTCAACATCATCCACTTTTCCATCATCATCAACCACTTTTACATCATCCAACCACTTTTCCATCATCCATCAACTTTCATCATCCAACCACTTTTCCATCATCCAACCACTTTACATCATCCATCAACTTTTACATCATCCACCACTTTTCCATCATCCATCAACTTTCAACATCCAACCACTTTTCAACATCCAACCACTTTTCCATCATCCATCAACTTTTCCATCATCCAACCACTTTTCCATCATCCATCAACTTTCATCATCAACCACTTTTCAACATCCAACCACTTTTCCATCATTCAACCACTTTTCCATCATCCAACCACTTTTATCATCCAACCACTTTTCAACATCAACCACTTTTCCATCATCCAACCACTTTTCCATCATCCAACCACTTTTCCATCATCCATCAACTTTACATCATCCAACCACTTTTCAACATCCAACCACTTTTCCATCATCCAACCACTTTTCCATCATCCAACCACTTTTCCATCATCCATCACTTTTACATCATCCATACTTTCAACATCCAACCACTTTTCCATCATCCATCAACTTTTCCATCATCCAACCACTTTTACATCATCCAACCACTTTTCCATCATCCAACCACTTTTACATCATCCAACCACTTTTCCATCATCCAACCACTTTTCCATCATCCAACCACTTTTCCATCATCAACCACTTTTCCATCATCCATCAACTTTACATCATCCGACCACTTTTCATTATCCGACCACTTTTCAACATCAACCACTTTTCAACATCCAATATTTACATCATCCATCAATTTTACATCATCCGACCACTTTTCCATCATCCGACCACTTTTCCATTATCCATCACTTTTACATCATCCGACCACTTTTCAACATCCAACCACTTTTCCATCATCCAACCACTTTACATCATCCAACCACTTTTCATCATCCATCAACTTTACATCATCCAACCACTTTTCCATCATCCGACCACTTTTCATCATCCAACCACTTTTCCATCATCCAACCACTTTTCAACATCCAACCACTTTTCCATCATCCAACCACTTTTCATCATCCATCAACTTTTCCATCATCCAACCACTTTTCCATCATCCAACCACTTTTCCATCATCCAACCACTTTTCCATCATCCAACCACTTTTCCATCATCCAACCACTTTTCCATAATCCAACCACTTTCATCATCAACCACTTTTCCATAATCCAACCACTTTTATATCATCCAACCACTTTTCAACATCCAACCACTTTTCATAATCCAACCACTTTTCCATCATCCAACCACTTTTCCATCATCCAACCACTTTTCCATCATCCATCAGCTTTTATCATCCAACCACTTTTCTATAATACAACCACTTTTCCATCATCCATCCACTTTTCAACATCCAACCACTTTTCTATAATACAACCACTTTTCCATAATCCAACCACTTTATATCATCCAACCACTTTTCCATCATCTAACCACTTTTCCATCATCCAACCACTTTTCCATCATCCAACCACTTTTCCATCATCCAACCACATTTACATCATCCATCAACTTTTACATCATCCGACCACTACTTTTCCATCATCCATCAACTTTTACATCATCCGACCACTTCTCAACATCCGACCACTTTTCCATCATCCACCACTTTTCCATTATCCACCACTTTTCCATCATCCGACCACTTTTCAACATCCAACCACTTTTCAACATCCAACTACTTTTACATCATCCAACCACTTTTCATCATCCATCAACTTTTACATCATCGGAGAGAGAGAGAGAGAGAGAGAGAGAGAGACAGAGATGAGAGAGAGAGAGAGAGAGAGAGAGAGAGACTGAGAGAGAGAGAGAGAGAGAGAGAGACAGAGAGAGAGAGAGAGAGAGAGACTGAGAGAGAGACTGAGAGAGACTGAGAGAGAGTGAGAGAGAGAGACAACCACTTTTCATCAGTCCTGGAGTTCAGGAGCTGTGACCGGATCAATACACTACCCAGCTCATCAGGCTCTGCTGAGAGAGAGAGAGAGAGAGAGAGCAGAGAGAGAGAGACAGATTCAACATCCAACCACTTTTCTATCATCCATCAACACTTTCCATCATCCAACCACTGACAGAGAGAGAGAGAGAGATCTGAGAGAGAGATCTGAACATCCAACCACTTTTCCATCATCCAACCACTTTTCCATCATCCAACCACTTTTCCATCTTCCAACCACTTTTACATCATCCATCAACTTTTACATCATCCAACCACTTTTCAACATCCAACCACTTTTCAACATCCAACCACTTTTCCATCATCCAACCACTTTTCCATCTTCCAACCACTTTTACATCATCCATCAACTTTTCAACATCCGACCACTTTTCAACATCCAACCACTTTTCCATCATCCAACCACTTTTCCATCATCCAACCACTTTTCCATCTTCCAACCACTTTACATCATCCATCAACTTTTACATCATCCAACCACTTTTCCATCATCCAACCACTTTTCCATCATCCATCCACTTTTCCATCATCCATCAACTTTTACATCATCCGACCACTTTTCCATCATCCATCAACTTTTACATCATCCATCAACTTTACATCATCCGACCACTTTTCAACATCAACCAATTTTCTATAATCCAACCACTTTTACATCATCCAACAACTTTTCCATCATCCACCACTTTTCCATCATCCAACCACTTTTCATCATCCAACCACTTTTCATCATCCATCAACTTTTACATCATCCAACCACTTTTACATCATCCGACCACTTTTCCATCATCCATCCACTTTTCCATCATCCATCAACTTTTACATCATCCGACCACTTTTCCATCATCCATCAACTTTTCCATCATCCATTAACTTTTACATCATCCGACCACTTTTCAACATCCAACCAATTTTCTATAATCCAACCACTTTTACATCATCCAACAACTTTTCCATCATCCGACCAATTTTCCATCATCTAACCACTTTTACATCATCCATCAACTTTTACATCATCCGACGACTTTTCAACATCCAACCACTTTTCTATAATCCAACCACTTTTACATCATCCAACAACTTTTCCATCATCCGACCACTTTTCCATCATCCGACCACTTTTCATCATCCAACGTCTTTTTCATCATCCATCAACTTTTACATCATCCGACCACTTTTCAACATCCAACCACTTGTCCATCATCCTACCACTTTTCTATCATCCAACAACTTTTACATCATCCAACAACTTTACCATCATCCGACCACTTTTCCATCATCTAACCACTTTTCCATCATCCAACCACTTTTCTATCATCCAACCAATTTTCCATCATCCATCCACTTTTCAAACATCTAACCACTTTTTAACCATCTAACCACTTTTCAACCATCTTACCATTTTTCAACCATCTAACCACTTTTTAACCATCTAACCACTTTTTAACCATCTAACCACTTTTCAACCATCTTACCATTTTTCAACCATCTAACCACTTTTTAACCATCTAACCACTTTTCAACCATCTAACAAATTTTCAACCATCTAACCACTTTTCCACCATCTAACCACTTCTCAACCATCCAACCACTTTTCAACCATCTTACCATTTTTCAACCATCTAACCACTTTTTAACCATCTAACCACTTTTCACTAACCAAATCCAACCATTTTAACCCATTTTTTCACTTTTCCAACATCTTTTCACATCATCAACAAATACAAACCATCCAATCACTTCTTTAACCATCCAACTACATCAAACAAAACAATTCCTTTTTTACCATCATCATCTCACCACTTTCCTGGACATCCGACCACTCATCCATCCTCTTTTCCACCATCTAACCACTTTTCAATCATCCAGCCACTTTTCAACCATCATCATCCAACTTTTCAACCATCCAACCACTTTTTCCATCATCCAACCACTTTTCAACATCAACCACATTTTTCTCTCCATTTTCACAACCACTTTTCAACAACCATCAACCGCCAACATAACCACTTTTCAACCATCTAACCACTTTTTCATCCAACCACTCCATCATCCAACCACTTTTTATCAACCATCTAATACCAACCACTTTTAACCATCAATCCACTTTTCCATCACCAACCACTTTTTCAACCATCCAACCACTTTTCAACCATCTAACCACTTTTCCATCATCCAACCACTTTTCAACCATCTAACCACTTTTTCAACCATCTAACCACTTTTCAACCATCTAACCACTTTTCAACCATCATCCAACCACTTTTCAACCATCTAACCACTTTTCAACCATCTATACCACTTTTCAACCATCTAACCACTTTTCAACCATCTAACCACTTTTCATCATCCAACCACTTTTCAACCATCTAACCACTTTTCAACCATCCAACCACTTTTCCATCAACCATCTAACCACTTTTTCAACCATCTAACCACTTTTCATCATCCAACCACTTTTCAACCATCTAACCACTTTTAACCATCAACCACTTTTCAACCATCCAACCACTTTTCAACCATCCAACCACTTTTCAACCATCTAACCACTTTTAACCATCAACCACTTTTCAACCATCAAACCACTTTTCAACCATCCAACCACTTTTCCATCATCCAACCACTTTTCATCATCCAACCACTTTTTCCACCATCTAACCACTTTTCTATCATCCAATCCACTTTTCAACATCTAACCACTTTTCTGTCATCCAGCCACTTTTCAACCATCTAACCACTTTTCCATCATCCAAACCACTTTTCAACCATCCAACCACTTTTCCAACCATCCAACAAATTTTTTAACCATCTAACCACTTTTCAACCATCCAACCACTTTTCAACATCTAACCACTTTTCTATCATCCAACCACTTTTCAACCATCTAACCACTTTTCACCATCAACCACTTTTGAACCATCTAACCACTTTTAACCATCTAACCACTTTTCAACCATCTAACCACTTTTCAACCATCTAACCACTCTTTTAACCATCCAACCACTTTTCAACCATCTAACCACTTTTCATCATCCAACCACTTTTCAACCATCCAACCACTCTTTAACCATCTAACCACTTTTGAACCATATAACCACTTTTCAACCATCTAACCACTTTTCTATCATCCAACCACTTTTCAACCATCTAACCACTTTTCTATCATCCAGCCACTTTTCAACCATCTAACCACTTTTCAACCATTTTCAACCATCAACCATCTAACCACTTTTCCACATCAACCATTTTTCAACCATCCAACCACTTTTCAACCATCCAACAAACTTTTCAACCATCTAACCACTTTTCAACCATCTAACCACTCTTTAACCATCCAACCACTTTTCAACCATCTAACCACTTTTTAACCATCTATCTAACCACTCTTTAACCATCTAACCACTTTTCAACCATCTAACCACTCTTTAACCATCCAACCACTTTTCAACCATCTAACCACTTTTCCACAATCAAACCATTTTTCAACCATCCAACCACTTTTCAACCATCCAACCACTTTTCAACCATCCAACCACTTTTCAACCATCCAACCACTTTTCAACCATCTAACCACTTTTAACCATCTAACCACTTTTCAACCATCTAACCTTTTTTCAACCATCCAACCACTTTTTAACCATCTAACCACTTTTCTATCATCCAACCACTTTTCAACCATCTAACCACTTTTCTATCATCCAACCACTTTTCAACCATCTAACCACTTTTCAACCATCTAACCACTTCTTAACCATCTAACCACTTTTCCACAATCAAACCAATTTTTTAACCATCTAACCACTTTTCAACCATCCAATCACTTTTCAAACATCTAACCACTTTTTAACCATCTAACCACTTTTCAACCATCCAATCACTTTTCAAACATCTAACCACTTTTCTGTCATCCAACCACTTTTCAACCATCTAACCACTTTTCCACAATCAAACCATTTTTCAACCATCCAACCACTTTTCAACCATCCAACAAATTTTTAACCATCCAACCACTTTTCAACCATCTAACCACTTTTTAACCATCTAACCACTTTGGACCCATCTACCACTTTTGAACCATCTAACCACTTTTTAACCATCTAACCACTTTTTAACCATATAACCACTTTTTAACCATCCAACCATTTTTCAACCATCTAACCACTTTTCTATCATCCAACCACTTTTCAACCATCTAACCACTTTTAACCATCTAACCACTTTTCAACCATCTAACCACTTTTGAACCATCTAACCACTTTTGAACCATCTAACCACTTTTTAACCATCTAACCACTTTTTAACCATATAACCACTTTTCAACCATCTAACCACTTTTCTATCATCTAACCACTTTTCAACCATCTAACCACTTTTCAACCATCTAACCACTTTTCCACAATCAATCCATTTTTCAACCATCCAACCACTTTTCAACCATCCAACAAATTTTCAACCATCTAAGCACTTTTCAACCATCTAACCACTCTTTAACCATCCAACCACTTTTCAACCATCTAACCACTTTTTAACCATCTAACCACTTTTCAACCATCTAACCACTTTTCAACCATCTAACCACTTTTAACCATCCAACCACTTTTCAACCATCTAAACCACTTTTCCATCAACCACTTTTCAACCATCCAACAAATTTTCAACCATCTAACCACTTTTCAACCATCTAACCACTTTTCAACCATCTAACCATTTTTCAACCATCCAACCACTTTTCAACCATCTAACCACTTTTCAACCATCCAACCACTTTTTAACCATCTAACCACTTTTCAACCATCTAACCTCTTTTCCAACCATCTAACCACTTTTCTATCATCCAGCCACTTTTCAACCATCCAAACCACTTTTCAACCATCCAACCACTTTTCAACCATCCAACCACTTTTCCATCTAACCACTTTTCCAACCATCCAACCACTTTTCAACCGTCCAACCACTTTTTAACCATCTAACCACTTTTTAACCATCTAACCACTTTTCAATCATCTAACCACTTTTCAACCATCCATCAACCATTTTCAACCATCTAACCACTTTTTAACCATCCAACCACTTTTCAACCATCCAACAAATTTTTCAACCATCTAACCACTCTTTCAACCATCCAACCACTTTTCAACCATCTAACCACTTTTCAATCATCCAACCACTTTTCAACCATCTAACCACTTTTAACCATCTAACCACTTTTCAACCATCTAACCACTTTTAACCATCTAACCACTTTTCAACCATCTAACCACTTTTCCACCATCTAACCACTTTTCAACCATCTAACCACTTTTCTACCGTCCAACCACTTTTCAACCATCTAACCACTTTTCATCATCCAACCACTTTTCAACCATCTAACCACTTTCAACCATCCAACCACTTTTCAACCATCTAACCTCTTTTCCACCATCTAACCACTTTTCTATCATCCAACCACTTTTCAACCATCTAACCACTTTTCAACCATCTAACCACTTTTCAACCATCCAACAACCACTTTTCAACCATCTAACCACCAACCATCTAACCACTTTTCAACCATCCAACCACTTTTCAACCATCCAACCACTTTTCAACCATCCAACCAATTTTTCAACCATCTAACCACTTTTCAACCATCTAACCACTTTTCAACCATCTAACCACTTTTCAACCATCCAACCACTTTTCAACCATCCAACCACTTTTAACCATCTAACCACTTTTCAACCATCTAACCACTTTTAACCATCCAACCACTTTTCAACCATCTAACCACTTTTCAACCATCTAACCATTTTTCAACCATCCAACCACTTTTCAACCATCTAACCACTTTTCAACCATCTAACCACTTTTCAACCATCTAACCACTTTTCAACCATCTAACCACTTTTCAACCATCCAACCACTTTTCAACCATCAACCACTTTTCAACCATCCAACCACTTTTCAACCATCTAACCACTTTTCAACCATCTAACCACTTTTCAACCATCTAACCACTTTTCAACCATCCAAACCACTTTTCAACCATCTAACCACTTTTCAACCATCTAACCACTTTTAACCATCTAACCACTTTTCAACCATCTAACCACTTTTCAACCATCTAACCACTTTTCAACCATCCAACCACTTTTCAACCATCTAACCACTTTTCATCCATCCAACCACTTTTCAACCATCTAACCACTTTTCAACCATCAAACCACTTTTCAACCATCCAACCACTTTTCAACCATCCAACCACTTTAACCATCTAACCACTTTTCAACCATCCAACCACTTTTCAACCATCTAACCACTTTTCAACCATCCAACCACTTTTCAACCATCTAACCACTTTTCAACCATCAACCACTTTTCAACCATCTAACCACTTTTCAACCATCCAACCACTTTTCAACCATCTAACCACTTTTCAACCATCCAACCACTTTTCAACCATCTAACCACTTTTTCAACCATCTAACCACTTTTTAACCATCTAACCACTTTTCAACCATCCAACCACTTTTCAACCATCTAACCACTTTTCAACCATCCAACCACTTTTCAACCATCTAACCACTTTTAACCATCTAACCACTTTTAACCATCCAACCACTTTTCAACCATCTAACCACTTTTTAACCATCTAACCACTTTTCAAACATCTAACCACTTTTTAACCATCTAACCACTTTTCCACCATCCAACCACTTTTCAACCATCTAACCACTTTTCAACCATCTAACCACTTTTCAACCATCTAACCACTTTTCAACCATCTAACCACTTTTCAACCATCTAACCACTTTTCAACCATCTAACCACTTTTCAACCATCCAACCACTTTTCAACCATCTAACCACTTTTTCAACCATCTAACCACTTTTCAACCATCTAACCACTTTTCAACCGTCCAACCACTTTTCAACCATCTAACCACTTTTTAACCATCTAACCACTTTTCAACCATCCAACCACTTTTCAACCATCTAACCACTTTTCTGTCATCCAACCACTTTTCAACCATCTAACCACTTTTCCACAATCAAACCATTTTTCAACCATCCAACCACTTTTCAACCATCCAACAAATTTTTAACCATCCAACCACTTTTCAACCATCTAACCACTTTTCAACCATCTAACCACTTTTCAACCATCTAACCACTTTTAACCATCCAACCACTTTTCAACCATCTAACCACTTTTCAACCATCCAACCACTTTTTCAACCATCTAACCACTTTTCAACCATCTAACCACTTTTCAACCATCTAACCACTTTTCAACCATCCAACCACTTTTCAACCATCTAACCACTTTTCAACCATCCAACCACTTTTCAACCATCCAACCACTTTTAACCATCTAACCACTTTTAACCATCTAACCACTTTTCAACCATCTAACCACTTTTAACCATCTAACCACTTTTCAACCATCCAACCACTTTTTCAACCATCTAACCACTTTTCAACCATCCAACCACTTTTCAACCATCTAACCACTTTTAACCATCCAACCATTTTTCAACCATCTAACCACTTTTCAACCATCTAACCACTTTTTAACCATCTAACCACTTTTCAACCATATAACCACTTTTCAACCATCCAACCATTTTTCAACCATCTAACCACTTTTCAACCATCCAACCACTTTTCAACCGTCCAACCACTTTTGAACCATCTAACCACTCTTTAACCATCTAACCACTTTTCAACCATCTAACCACTTTTGAACCATCTAACCACTTTTTAACCATCTAACCACTTTTCAACCATCTAACCACTTTTCAAATCCATCCAACCACTTTTCAACCATCTAACCACTTTTCAACCATCTAACCACTTTTCAACCATCCAACCACTTTTCAACCATCTAACCACTTTTCAACCATCCAACCACTTTTCAACCATCTAACCACTTTTCTATCATCCAACCACTTTTCAACCATCTAACCACTTTTAACCATCTAACCACTTTTAACCATCCAACCACTTTTCAACCATCTAACCACTTTTCAACCATCTAACCACTTTTAACCATCTAACCACTTTTCCACAATCAAACCAATTTTTAACCATCTAACCACTTTTAACCCATCTTTAACCATCTAACCACTCTTTAACCATCTAACCACTTTTCAACCATCTAACCACTCTTTTAACCATCCAACCACTTTTCAACCATCTAACCACTTTTTCCAAAAAATCAAACCATTTTCAACCATCCAACCGCTTTTCAACCACCAAAATAAATTTTCAACCAATAACCATCTTTAACCATCCAACCACTGTTAATCAACCACTTTTCAACGATCCAACCGCGCAACCGTCTAACCGCGCACAGCCATCTAACCACTTTTGAACCATCTAACCACTTTTTAACCATCTAACCCACTTTTTGAACTATCCAACCACTTTCTATCGTCAGCCCTTTTCAACTTTTCCAACCACTTTTCCACTTCTTTCCTTGCGCGCACAACCATTTTTCAGCAGTCCAGCCACTCTTTTCAACCATCTAACCCTTTCACCATCCGCCACTTTTTCAACCAGTCTAACCACTTTTTAACCATCTATACCACTTTCAACCATCTAACCGCACTTCAATCATCTAAGCCACATTTTTTCAACCATCCAACAAATTTTCAACCATCCTTACTCTTTCAACCGCCCATCAATCCACTTTTTAACCATCTAACCACTCTTTCAACCATATCTAACCTCTTTTCCACCATCTAACCACTTTTCTATCATCCAGCTTCACTTTTCTGCCATCCAAATCACTCTTTCCAACCGTCCAGCCAATTTTGAAATCAGCCCTAACTACTCTTCAACCACCTAACCACTCTTTCAGACCATCTAACCGCTTTTCAATCATCTAACCACTTTTTCAACCATCTAATAAACTTTCTTCAACCATCTAACTAATTCTTGAACTATCCAACCCACTCTTCAATTCCATCTAACAAATTTCCAACCATCCCAACCACTCTTCTATCATCCAACCACCTTTTCAACCATCTAACTACTCTTTCAACCGGGCTCTAGCCGCACTTTTTGAAGCCACGTCGACCGCTTTTTTTAACCATCCAGCCATACTTTTAATACCATCTAACCCACTTTTCCAACCCATCTAACCACTTTCTATCGTAACCAATACTTTTCAACCGTCTAACCACTTTTAACCATCTAACCACTTTTCAACCATCCAACCACTTTTCAAACATCTAACCACTTTTCTGTCATCCAACCACTTTTCAACCATCTAACCACTTTTCCAACCATCTAACCATTTTTCAACCATCCAACCACTTTTCAACCATCCAACAAATTTTTAACCATCCAACCATTTTTCAACCATCTAAACACTTTTCAACCATCTAACCACTTTTCTACATCCAACCACTTTTCAACCATCTAACCACTTTTCAACCATCTAACCACTTTTCAACCATCTAACCACTTTTCAACCATCTAACCACTTTTCCACAATCAATCCATTTTTCAACCATCCAACCACTTTTCAACCATCCAACAAATTTTCAACCATCTAAGCACTTTTCAACCATCTAACCACTCTTTAACCATCCAACCACTTTTCAACCATCTAACCACTTTTTAACCATCTATCTAACCACTCTTTAACCATCTAACCACTTTTCAACCATCTAACCACTCTTTAACCATCCAACCACTTTTCAACCATCTAACCACTTTTCCACAATCAAACCACTTTTTCAACCATCCAACCACTTTTCAACCATCTAACCACTTTTCAACCATCTAACCACTTTTAACCATCCAACCACTTTTCAACCATCTAACCACTTTTCAACCATCCAACCACTTTTTAACCATCTAACCACTTTTCAACATCCAACCACTTTTCAACCATCTAACCACTTTTCTATCATCCAACCACTTTTCAACCATCTAACCACTTTTCAACCATCTAACCACTTTTTAACCATCTAACCACTTTTTAACCATCCAACCACTTTTCAACCATCTAACCACTTTTCAACCATCTAACCACTTTTCAACCATCTAACCACTTTTCCACAATCAAACCAATTTTTAACCATCTAACCACTTTCAACCATCCAACCACTTTTCAACCATCTAACCACTTTTTAACCATCTAACCACTTTTCAACCATCCAACCACTTTTCAACCATCTAACCACTTTTCTGTCATCCAACCACTTTTCAACCATCTAACCACTTTTCCAACCAATCTAACCACTTTTCAACCATCCAACCACTTTTCAACCATCCAACAAATTTTCAACCACCATCCAACCACTTTTCAACCATCTAACCACTTTTCTATCATCCAGCCACTTTTCAACCATCTAACCACTTTTAACCATCTAACCACTTTTAACCATCCAACCACTTTTCAACCATCTAACCACTTTTCAACCATCTAACCACTTTTTAACCATCTAACCACTTTTCCACAATCAAACCAATTTTTTAACCATCTAACCACTTTTCAACCATCCAACCACTTTTCAACCATCTAACCACTTTTAAAACATCTAACCACTTTTCTAGCTATCGTCCAATCCATCCATAATTTCAGGCCCATTTCCAGTTCATTTCTAATGATAATGTAACTGCTCATCTTGTTAGACGGCATGCTTGGTGAAAAGCTTGAGAATATGAGACGGATGTATGAAGAAACACTCATCACTGATTATCACTTTGAAGCAGAATATTTTATTGTGCGCCATATCTGTGCTGTTGTAATTTTGGTAAATTCGTACAAAAGGGAAAAAGAAACAGACATAGACCTGTGTGCTGCGGCTGTGATATACACAAAAATATAGAATGATCAGAGCCCAAAGCATGCTGGACATTCTTAAGTAGCAAGCGGCTCCAGCCTAATGGAGGACAGGAACAGGTGAGCACATCCTCTGTCAAGCCAACATCCAGTGTGCCAATCGCACACTGCGCCTGCCTGAGCCGACTCTGAGGTTGTGCGTGCGGAAGTGGTCTGACATGTGTACAGGTGCAGGATCAGGTCCAGGAACACGTGGAGTGAAGGACTTTCCAACCCAGGTAACCAGCTTTTCCAACCAGATAGACCTGTGTGCTGGCGCAGATCACTTAGCCGATCCTTAGAGCGATTTTTCAGAGCCCATCTAAGCACTCTTTAGCACTGACCACTTGTACAGCTGCTGCCAGCCTTTTCGGCAGGTGGAGGCACTTTGGAACAGGTGGCTAACCACTCTTTAACCATCTAACCACTTTTTAACCATCTAAGCTTTTTAACCATCTAACCACTTTTCAACCATCTAACCACTTTTCAACCATCCAACCACTTTTCAACCATCTAACCACTTTTCCACCATCTAACCACTTTTCATCATCCAACCACTTTTCAACCATCTAACCACTTTTCTATCATCCAACCACTTTTCAACCATCTAACCACTTTTCAACCATCCAACCACTTTTCAACCATCTAACCACTTTTCAACCATCTAACCACTTTTCAACCATCTAACCACTTTTCAACCATCTAACCACTTTTAAACCATCTAACCACTTTTTAACCATCTAACCACTTTTTAACCATCTAACCACTTTTCAACCATCCAACCACTTTTCAACCATCTAACCACTTTTCAACCATCCAACCACTTTTCAACCATCTAACCACTTTTCAACCATCCAACCACTTTTCAACCATCTAACCACTTTTCAACCATCTAACCACTTTTAACCATCTAACCACTTTTCAACCATCTAACCACTTTTCAACCATCTAACCACTTTTCTAACCATCCAACCACTTTTCAACCATCTAACCATCTAACCACTTTTCAACCATCTAACCACTTTTCAACCATCTAACCACTTTTCAACCATCTAACCACTTTTCCACCATCAACCATTTTTCAACCATCCAACCACTTTTCAACCATCCAACAAATTTTTTCAACCATCTAACCACTTTTCAACCATCTAACCACTTTTAACCATCCAACCACTTTTCAACCATCTAACCACTTTTAACCATCTATCTAACCACTCTTTCAACCATCTAACCACTTTTCAACCATCTAACCACTTTTAACCATCCAACCACTTTTCAACCATCTAACCACTTTTCAACCATCAAACCATTTTTCAACCATCCAACCACTTTTCAACCATCCAACCACTTTTCAACCATCTAACCACTTTTAACCATCCAACCACTTTTCAACCATCTAACCACTTTTCAACCGTCCAACCACTTTTTAACCATCTAACCACTTTTCAACCATCCAACCACTTTTCAACCATCTAACCACTTTTCTATCATCCAACCACTTTTCAACCATCTAACCACTTTTCAACCATCTAACCACTTTTAACCATCTAACCACTTTTTAACCATCCAACCACTTTTCAACCATCTAACCACTTTTCAACCATCTAACCACTTTTTAACCATCTAACCACTTTTCAACCATCAAACCATTTTTCAACCATCTAACCACTTTTCAACCATCCAACCACTTTTCAACCATCTAACCACTTTTTAACCATCTAACCACTTTTCAACCATCCAACCACTTTTCAACCATCTAACCACTTTTCAACCATCCAACCACTTTTCAACCATCTAACCACTTTTCCACAATCAAACCATTTTTCAACCATCCAACCACTTTTCAACCATCCAACAAATTTTTCAACCATCTAACCACTTTTCAACCATCCAACCACTTTTCAACCATCTAACCAAACCACTTTTCAACCATCTAACCACTTTTCAACCATCTAACCACTTTTCAACCATCTAACCACTTTTTAACCATCCAACCATTTTTCAACCATCCAACCACTTTTCAACCATCTAACCACTTTTCTATCATCCAACCACTTTTCAACCATCTAACCACTTTTCAACCATCTAACCACTCTTTAACCATCCAACCACTTTTCAACCATCTAAACACTTTTCAACCATCTAACCACTTTTCAACCATCTAACCACTTTTCAACCATCTAACCACTTTTCAACCATCAACCATCTAACCACTTTTCAACCATCTAACCACTTTTAACCATCTAACCACTTTTCAACCATCTAACCACTTTTCAACCATCTAACCACTTTTCAACCATCTAACCACTTTTCAACCATCTAACCACTTTTCCACAATCAACCATTTTTCAACCATCCAACCACTTTTCAACCATCCAACAAATTTTCAACCATCTAAGCACTTTTCAACCATCTAAGCACTTTTCAACCATCTAACCACTCTTTAACCATCCAACCACTTTTCAACCATCTAACCACTTTTCCACAATCAAACCATTTTTTCAACCATCCAACCACTTTTCAACCATCCAACAAATTTTCAACCATCTAACCACTTTTAACCATCTAACCACTTTTCAACCATCTAACCACTTTTCAACCGTCCAACCACTTTTTAACCATCTAACCACTTTTCAACCATCCAACCACTTTTCAACCATCTAACCACTTTTCAACCATCTAACCACTTTTTAACCATCTAACCACTTTTCCACAATCAAACCACTTTTCAACCATCTAACCACTTTTCAACCATCCAACCACTTTTCAACCATCTAACCACTTTTAACCATCTAACCACTTTTCAACCATCTAACCACTTTTCAACCATCTAACCACTTTTCAACCATCTAACCACTTTTCAACCATCTAACCACTTTTCAACCGTCCAACCACTTTTGAACCATCTAACCACTTTTTAACCATCTAACCACTTTTCTATCATCCATCCACTTTTCAACCATCCAACCACTTTTCAACCATCCAATCACTTTTCAAACATCTAACCACTTTTCTGTCATCCAACCACTTTTCAACCATCTAACCACTTTTCCACAATCAAACCATTTTTCAACCATCCAACCACTTTTCAACCATCTAACCACTTTTTAACCATCCAACCACTTTTCAACCATCTAACCACTTTTCAACCATCTAACCACTTTTCTATCATCCAACCACTTTTCAACCATCTAACCACTTTTCAATCATCTAACCACTTTTCAACCATCTAACCACTTTTCCACCATCTAACCAATTTTTCAACCATCTAACCACTTTTCAACCATCAACCATTTTTCAACCATCCAACCACTTTTCAACCATCCAACAAATTTTCAACCATCTAAGCACTTTTCAACCATCTAACCACTCTTTAACCATCCAACCACTTTTCAACCATCTAACCACTTTTTAACCATCTATCTAACCACTCTTTAACCATCTAACCACTTTTCAACCATCTAACCACTCTTTAACCATCCAACCACTTTTCAACCATCTAACCACTTTTCCACAATCAAACCATTTTTCAACCATCCAACCACTTTTCAACCACCCAACAAATTTTCAACCATCCAACCACTTTTCAACCACCCAACAAATTTTCAACCATCTAACCACTCTTTAACCATCCAAACCACTTTTCAACCATCTAACCACTTTTCAACCGTCCAACCACTTTTTAACCATCTAACCACTTTTCTATCATCCAACCACTTTTCAACCATCTAACCACTTTTCAACCATCTAACCACTTTTAACCATCTAACCACTTTTCAACCATCCAACCACTTTTCAACCATCTAACCACTTTTCAACCATCTAACCACTTTTCAACCATCTAACCACTTTTCAACCATCTAACCACTTTTTAACCATCTAACCACTTTTCAACCATCCAATCACTTTTCAAACATCTAACCACTTTTTAACCATCTAACCACTTTTCAACCATCCAATCACTTTTCAACCATCTAACCACTTTTAACCATCCAACCACTTTTCAACCATCTAACCACTTTTCAACCATCAACCACTTTTCAACCATCCAACCACTTTTCAACCATCTAACCATTTTTCAACCATCCAACCACTTTTCAACCATCTAACCACTTTTCAACCATCTAACCACTTTTCAACCATCCAACCACTTTTCAACCATCTAACCACTTTTAACCATCTAACCACTTTTCAACCATCTAACCACTTTTCAACCATCCAACCACTTTTTAACCATCCAACCACTTTTTCAACCATCTAACCACTTTTCAACCATCCAACCACTTTTCAACCATCCAACCACTTTTTGAACCATCTAACCACTTTTAACCATCCAACCACTTTTCAACCATCTAACCACTTTTCAACCATCTAACCACTTTTCAACCATCCAACCACTTTTCAACCATCTAACCACTTTTCAACCATCTAACCACTTTTCAACCATCTAACCACTTTTTAACCATCTAACCACTTTTCAAACATCTAACCACTTTTCTGTCATCCAACCACTTTTTAACCATCTAACCACTTTTCAACCATCTAACCACTTTTCCAACCAATCAACCACTTTTCAACCATCCAACCACTTTTCAACCATCCAACCAAATTTTCAACCATCTAACCACTTTTCAACCATCTAACCACTTTTCAACCATCTAACCACTCTTTAACCATCCAACCACTTTTCAACCATCTAACCACTTTTCCACAATCAAACCATTTTTCAACCATCTAACCACTTTTCAACCATCCAACAAATTTTTCAACCATCTAACCACTTTTCAACCATCTAACCACTTTTCAACCATCTAACCACTTTTCAACCATCCAACCACTTTTCAACCATCTAACCACTTTTCTATCATCCAGCCACTTTTCAACCATCTAACCACTTTTCAACCATCTAACCACTTTTTAACCATCTAACAATCAAATCTAATTTTTAACCATCTAACCACTCTTTCAACCATCAACCACTTTTCAACCATCTAACCACTTTTAACCATCTAACCACTTTTCAACCATCTAACCACTTTTCAACCATCTAACCACTTTTCAACCATCTAACCACTTTTCAAACCATCTAACCACTTTTCAACCATCTAACCACTTTTCAACCATCTAACCACTTTTCAACCATCTAACCACTTTTCTATCATCCAGCCACTTTTCAACAGTCCAACCACTTTTCAACCGTCCAACCACTTTTCAACCATCTAACCACTTTTCAACCATCCAACCACTTTTCAACCATCTAACCACTTTTCAACCATCTAACCACTTTTCAACCATCCAACCACTTTTCAACCATCTAACCACTTTTCAACCATCTAACCACTTTTAACCATCTAACCACTTTTCAACCATCTAACCACTTTTCAACCATCCAACCACTTTTCAACCATCTAACCACTTTTCAACCATCTAACCACTTTTAACCATCTAACCACTTTTCAACCATCTAACCACTTTTCAACCATCTAACCACTTTTCAACCATCTAACCACTTTTCTATCATCCAGCCACTTTTCAACCATCTAACCACTTTTCAACCATCTAACCACTTTTCAACCATCTAACCTTTTTTCAATCCAACCACTTTTCAACCATCTAACCACTTTTCAACCATCTAACCACTTTTCAACCATCCAACCACTTTTCAACCATCTAACCACTTTTCAACCATCTAACCATTTTTCAACCATCTAACCACTTTTCTATCATCCAACCACTTTTCAACCATCTAACCACTTTTCAACCATCTAACCACTTTTCAACCATCTAACCACTTTTCAACCATCTAACCACTTTTCAACCATCTAACCACTTTTCAACCATCCAACCACTTTTCAACCATCTAACCACTTTTCCATCCAACCACTTTTCAACCATCTAACCACTTTTCCACAATCAAACCATTTTTCAACCATCCAACCACTTTTCAACCATCTAACCAAATTTTTAACCATCCAACCACTTTTCAACCATCTAACCACTTTTCAACCATCTAACCACTTTTCAACCATCCAACCACTTTTCAACCATCTAACCACTTTTCTATCATCCAGCCACTTTTCAACCATCTAACCACTTTTCAACCATCTAACCATTTTTCAACCATCCAACCACTTTTCAACCATCCAACAAATTTTCAACCATCTAAGCACTTTTCAACCATCTAACCTCTCTTTAACCATCTAACCACTTTTCAACCATCTAACCACTTTTTAACCATCTATCTAACCACTCTTTAACCATCTAACCACTTTTCAACCATCTAACCACTCTTTAACCATCCAACCACTTTTCAACCATCTAACCACTTTTCCACAATCAAACCATTTTTCAACCATCCAACCACTTTTCAACCATCTAACCACTCTTTAACCATCCAACCACTTTTCAACCATCTAACCACTTTTCCACAATCAAACCATTTTTCAACCATCTAACCACTTTTCTATCATCCAACCACTTTTCAACCATCTAACCACTTTTCTATCATCCAGCCACTTTTCAACCATCTAACCACTTTTCAACCATCTAACCACTTTTCAACCATCTAACCACTTTTCAACCAATCAACCACTTTTCAACCATCCAACCACTTTTCAACCATCTAACCACTTTTCAACCATCTAACCACTTTTCAACCATCTAACCACTTTTCAACCATCTAACCACTTTTCAACCATCTAACCACTTTTTAACCATCTAACCACTTTTCAACCGTCCAACCACTTTTTAACCATCTAACCACTTTTCTATCATCCAACCACTTTTCAACCATCTAACCACTTTTAACCATCTAACCACTTTTTAACCATCCAACCACTTTTCAACCATCTAACCACTTTTCAACCATCTAACCACTTTTCAACCATCTTACCACTTTTCTACAATCAATCCATTTTTCAACCATCCAACCACTTTTCAACCATCCAACAAATTTTCAACCATCTAAGCACTTTTCAACCATCTAACCTCTCTTTAACCATCCAACCACTTTTCAACCATCTAACCACTTTTTAACCATCTATCTAACCACTCTTTAACCATCTAACCACTTTTCAACCATCTAACCACTCTTCAACCATCCAACCACTTTTCAACCATCTAACCACTTTTCCAACCATCTAACCACTTTTTCAACCATCCAACCACTTTTCAACCATCTAACCACTTTTAACCATCCAACCACTTTTCAACCATCTAACCACTTTTCCACATCCAAACCACTTTTTCAACCATCTAACCACTTTTCATCATCCAACCACTTTTCAACCATCTAACCACTTTTCTATCATCCAGCCACTTTTCAACCATCTAACCACTTTTCAACCATCTAACCACTTTTCAACCATCTAACCACTTTTCTACAATCAATCCATTTTTCAACCATCCAACCACTTTTCAACCACCCAACAAATTTTCAACCATCTAACCACTTTTCAACCATCCAACCACTTTTCAACCATCTAACCACTTTTCAACCATCTAACCACTTTTAACCATCTAACCACTTTTCTATCATCTAACCACTTTTCAACCATCTAACCACTTTTCAACCATCCAACCACTTTTCAACCATCTAACCACTTTTAACCATCTAACCACTTTTTAACCATCCAACCACTTTTCAACCATCTAACCACTTTTCAACCATCTAACCACTTTTTAACCATCTAACCACTTTTCAACCAATCAAACCAATTTTTTAACCATCTAACCACTTTTCAACCATCTAACCACTTTTCAACCATCTAACCACTTTTTCAACCATCTAACCACTTTTCAACCATCCAACCACTTTTCAACCATCTAACCACTTTTCTGTCATCCAACCACTTTTCAACCATCCAACCAAATTTTTCAACCATCTAACCACTTTTCAACCATCTAACCACTTTTCAACCATCTAACCACTTTTCAACCATCTAACCACTTTTTAACCATCTAACCACTTTTTAACCATCCAACCACTTTTCAACCATCTAACCACTTTTCTATCATCCAACCACTTTTCAACCATCTAACCACTTTTAACCATCTAACCACTTTTCAACCATCTAACCACTTTTTAACCATCTAACCACTTTTCAACCATCTAACCACTTTTCAACCATCTAACCACTTTTCAACCATCTAACCACTTTTCAACCATCTAACCACTTTTCAACCATCCAACCACTTTTCAACCATCTAACCACTTTTCAACCATCTAACCACTTTTCAACCATCTAACCACTTTTCAACCATCTAACCACTTTTCACAATCATCTAACCACTTTTCAACCATCTAACCACTTTTCATCCATCCAACCACTTTTCAACCATCTAACCACTTTTCAACCATCTAACCACTTTTCAACCATCCAACCACTTTTCAACCATCTAACCAATTTTTCAACCATCTAACCACTTTTCAACCATCTAACCACTTTTCAACCATCTAACCATTTTTCAACCATCCAACCACTTTTCAACCATCTAACCACTTTTCAACCATCTAACCACTTTTCAACCATCTAACCACTTTTAACCATCCAACCACTTTTCAACCATCTAACCACTTTTCATCTATCTAACCACTTTTCAACCATCTAACCACTTTTCAACCATCTAACCACTTTTTCAACCATCCAACCACTTTTCAACCATCTAACCACTTTTCAACCATCTAACCATTTTTCAACCATCCAACCACTTTTCAACCATCTAACCACTTTTCAACCATCCAACCACTTTTCAACCATCTAACCACTTTTCAACCATCCAACCACTTTTTCAACCATCTAACCACTTTTCAATCATCCAACCACTTTTCAACCATCTAACCACTTTTCAACATCCAACCACTTTTCAACCATCTAACCACTTTTCAACCATCTAACCACTTTTCAACCATCTAACCACTTTTCCACAATCTAACCATTTTTCAACCATCCAACCACTTTTCAACCATCCAACCACTTTTCAACCATCTAACCACTTTTTAACCATCTAACCACTTTTCAACCATCTAACCACTTTTCAACCATCTAACCACTTTTCAACCATCTAACCACTTTTCAACCATCCAACCACTTTTCAACCATCTAACCACTTTTCAACCGTCCAACCACTTTTCAACCATCTAACCACTTTTCAACCATCTAACCACTTTTCAACCATCCAACCACTTTTCAACCATCTAACCACTTTTCAACCATCTAACCACTTTTCAACCATCTAACCACTTTTCAACCATCTAACCACTTTTCAACCATCTAACCACTTTTCAACCATCCAACCACTTTTCAACCATCTAACCACTTTTTCAACCATCTAACCACTTTTCAACCATCCAACCACTTTTCAACCATCTAACCACTTTTCAACCATCCAACCACTTTTCAACCATCTAACCACTTTTCAACCATCCAACCACTTTTCAACCATCTAACCACTTTTCAACCATCTAACCACTTTTCAACCATCTAACCACTTTTCAACCATCTAACCACTTTTCAACCATCCAACCACTTTTCAACCATCTAACCACTTTTCAACCATCCAACCACTTTTCAACCATCTAACCACTTTTCCACCATCTAACCACTTTTCAACCATCTAACCACTTTTCTATCATCCAACCACTTTTCAACCATCTAACCACTTTTCAACCATCCAACCACTTTTCAACCATCTAACCACTTTTCAACCATCTAACCACTTTTCAACCATCTAACCACTTTTCAACCATCTAACCACTTTTCCACAATCAATCCATTTTTCAACCATCCAACCACTTTTCAACCATCCAACAAATTTTCAACCATCTAAGCACTTTTCAACCATCTAACCACTTTTCAACCATCTAACCACTTTTCAACCATCTAACCACTTTTCAACCATCTAACCACTTTTAACCATCTAACCACTTTTCAACCATCTAACCACTTTTCCACAATCAAACCATTTTTCAACCATCCAACCACTTTTCAACCATCCAACAAATTTTTCAACCATCTAACCACTTTTAACCATCCAACCACTTTTCAACCATCTAACCACTTTTCAACCATCTAACCACTTTTAACCATCTAACCACTTTTCAACCATCTAACCACTTTTCAACCATCTAACCACTTTTCTATCATCCAACCACTTTTCAACCATCTAACCACTTTTCTATCATCCAGCCACTTTTCAACCATCTAACCACTTTTCAACCATCTAACCACTTTTCAACCATCTAACCACTTTTCAACCATCTAACCACTTTTCAACCATCTAACCACTTTTCCACAATCAACCATTTTTCAACCATCCAACCACTTTTCAACCACCCAACAAATTTTCAACCATCTAACCACTCTTTAACCATCCAACCACTTTTCAACCATCTAACCACTTTTCAACCATCAACCACTTTTTAACCATCTAACCACTTTTCTAACCATCCAACCACTTTTCAACCATCTAACCACTTTTTATCATCCAGCCACTTTTCAACCATCTAACCACTTTTAACCATCTAACCACTTTTAACCATCCAACCACTTTTCAACCATCTAACCACTTTTCAACCATCTAACCACTTTTCAACCATCTAACCACTTTTCAACCATCAACCACTTTTCAACCATCTAACCACTTTTCAACCATCTAACCACTTTTCAACCATCTAACCACTTTTTAACCATCTAACCACTTTTCAACCATCCAACCACTTTTCAACCATCTAACCACTTTTCAACCATCCAACCACTTTTCAACCATCTAACCACTTTTCAACCATCCAACCACTTTTCAACCATCTAACCACTTTTCAACCATCTAACCACTTTTCAACCATCTAACCACTTTTCAACCATCTAACCACTTTTCAACCATCTAACCACTTTTCAACCATCTAACCACTTTTCAACCATCTAACCACTTTTCAACCATCTAACCACTTTTCAACCATCTAACCACTTTTCAACCATCTAACCACTTTTCATCCATCCAACCACTTTTCAACCATCTAACCACTTTTCTATCCATCCAACCACTTTTCAACCATCTAACCACTTTTCAACCATCTAACCACTTTTCAACCATCTAACCACTTTTCAACCATCTAACCACTTTTAACCATCCAACCACTTTTCAACCATCCAACCACTTTTTCAACCATCCAACCACTTTTTCAACCATCCAACCACTTTTCAACCATCTAACCACTTTTTAACCATCTAACCACTTTTTAACCATCTAACCACTTTTCAACCATCTAACCACTCTTTAACCATCCAACCACTTTTCAACCATCTAACCACTTTTCCAACCATCTAACCACTTTTCAACCATCCAACCACTTTTCAACCACCAACAAATTTTCAACCATCTAACCACTTTTTAACCATCCAACCACTTTTCAACCATCTAACCACTTTTCAACCATCTAACCACTTTTAACCATCTAACCACTTTTCAACCATCTAACCACTTTTTCAACCATCTAACCACTTTTCAACCATCCAACCACTTTTCAACCATCTAACCACTTTTCTATCATCCAACCACTTTTCAACCATCCAACCACTTTTCAACCATCTAACCACTTTTCAACCATCTAACCACTTTTTAACCATCTAACCACTTTTCAATCATCTAACCACTTTTCAACAATCTAACCACTTTTCCACCATCTAACCACTTTCAACCATCTAACCACTTTTCAACCATCTAACCACTTTTCAACCCTCTAACCACTTTTCAACCATCTAACCATTTTTCAACCATCCAACCACTTTTCAACCATCCAACAAATTTTTCAACCATCTAACCACTTTTCAACCATCCAACCACTTTTCAACCATCTAACCACTTTTCAACCATCCAACCACTTTTCAACCATCTAACCACTTTTAACCATCTAACCACTTTTCAACCATCTAACCACTTTTTAACCATCTAACCACTTTTCAACCATCTAACCACTTTTCAACCATCTAACCACTTTTTAACCATCCAACCACTTTTCAACCATCTAACCACTTTTCAACCATCTAACCACTTTTCAACATCCAACCACTTTTCAACCATCTAACCACTTTTCAACCATCTAACCACTTTTCAACCATCTAACCACTTTTCAACCATCCAACCACTTTTCAACCATCTAACCACTTTTCAACCATCTAACCACTTTTCAACCATCCAACCACTTTTCAACCATCCAACCACTTTTCAACCATCTAACCACTTTTCAACCATCCAACCACTTTTCAACCATCTAACCACTTTTTAACCATCTAACCACTTTTCAACCATCTAACCACTTTTAAACCATCTAACCACTTTTCAACCATCTAACCACTTTTCAACCATCTAACCACTTTTCAACCATCCAACCACTTTTCAACCATCTAACCACTTTTCACCATCTAACCACTTTTCAACCATCCAACCACTTTTCAACCATCTAACCACTTTTAACCATCTAACCACTTTTCAACCATCTAACCACTTTTCAACCATCTAACCACTTTTCAACCATCTAACCACTTTTTAACCATCTAACCACTTTTCAACCATCAATCAACCACTTTTCAACCATCTAACCACTTTTCAACCATCCAACCACTTTTCAACCATCTAACCACTTTTCAACCATCCAACCACTTTTCAACCATCTAACCACTTTTCACAATCAAACCATTTTTCAACCATCCAACCACTTTTCAACCATCCAACCACTTTTCAACCATCTAACCACTTTTCAACCATCTAACCACTTTTCAACCATCTAACCACTTTTCAACCATCTAACCACTTTTCAACCATCTAACCACTTTTCAACCATCCAACCACTTTTCAACCATCTAACCACTTTTCCAACCATCAAACCATTTTTCAACCATCTAACCACTTTTCAACCATCCAACAAATTTTTCAACCATCCAACCACTTTTCAACCATCTAACCACTTTTCAACCATCTAACCACTTTTCAACCATCTAACCACTTTTTCAACCATCTAACCACTTTTCAACCATCCAACCACTTTTCAACCATCTAACCACTTTTAACCATCTAACCACTTTTCAACCATCCAACCACTTTTCAACCATCTAACCACTTTTCTATCATCCAACCACTTTTCAACCATCTAACCACTTTTTAACCATCTAACCACTTTTCAACCATCTAACCACTTTTCAACCATCTAACCACTTTTCAACCATCTAACCACTTTTCAACCATCTAACCACTTTTCAACCATCTAACAACCACTTTTCAACCATCTAACCACTTTTCAACCATCCAACCACTTTTCAACCATCTAACCACTTTTTAACCATCCAACCACTTTTCAACCATCTAACCACTTTTCCAACCAATCAAACCATTTTTCAACCATCCAACCACTTTTCAACCATCTAACCACAAATTTTCAACCATCTAACCACTTTTCAACCATCTAACCACTTTTCAACCATCTAACCACTTTTCAACCATCTAACCACTTTTCAACCATCTAACCACTTTTCAACCATCTAACCACTTTTCAACCATCTAACCACTTTTCAACCATCCAACCACTTTTTCAACCATCTAACCATCCAACCACTTTTCAACCATCCAACCACTTTTCAACCATCTAACCACTTTTCAACCATCTAACCACTTTTCAACCATCTAACCACTTTTTAACCATCTAACCACTTTTCAACCATCTAACCACTTTTCAACCATCTAACCACTTTTCAACCATCTAACCACTTTTCAACCATCCAACCACTTTTCAACCATCTAACCACTTTTCAACCATCCAACCACTTTTCAACCATCTAACCACTTTTCAACCATCTAACCACTTTTCAACCATCTAACCACTTTTCAACCATCTAACCACTTTTCAACCATCTAACCACTTTTCAACCATCTAACCACTTTTCAACCATCTAACCACTTTTCAACCATCTAACCACTTTTCAACCATCCAACCACTTTTCAACCATCTAACCACTTTTCATCATCCAACCACTTTTCAACCATCTAACCACTTTTCAACCATCCAACCACTTTTCAACCATCTAACCACTTTTCAACCATCTAACCACTTTTCAACCATCTAACCACTTTTCAACCATCTAACCACTTTTCAACCATCAACCACTTTTCAACCATCCAACAACCACTTTTCAACCATCTAACCACTTTTCAACCATCTAACCACTCTTTAACCATCCAACCACTTTTCAACCATCTAACCACTTTTTAACCATCTATCTAACCACTCTTTAACCATCTAACCACTTTTCAACCATCTAACCACTTTTTAACCATCCAACCACTTTTCAACCATCTAACCACTTTTCCACAATCAAACCATTTTTCAACCATCCAACCACTTTTCAACCACCCAACAAATTTTCAACCATCTAACCACTCTTTAACCATCCAACCACTTTTCAACCATCTAACCACTTTTCAACCGTCCAACCACTTTTTAACCATCTAACCACTTTTCTATCATCCAACCACTTTTCAACCATCTAACCACTTTTCTATCATCCAGCCACTTTTCAACCATCTAACCACTTTTTAACCATCTAACCACTTTTTAACCATCCAACCACTTTTCAACCATCTAACCACTTTTCAACCATCTAACCACTTTTTAACCATCTAACCACTTTTCCACAATCAAACCAATTTTTTAACCATCTAACCACTTTTCAACCATCCAATCACTTTTCAACCATCTAACCACTTTTAACCATCTAACCACTTTTCAACCATCCAATCACTTTTCAAACATCTAACCACTTTTCAACCATCTAACCACTTTTCAACCATCTAACCACTTTTCCACAATCAAACCATTTTTCAACCATCTAACCACTTTTCTGTCATCCAACCACTTTTCAACCATCTAACCACTTTTCCACAATCAAACCATTTTTCAACCATCCAACCACTTTTCAACCATCCAACAAATTTTTAACCATCCAACCACTTTTCAACCATCTAACCACTTTTCAACCATCTAACTACTTTTCAATCTAACCACTTTTTCAAATCCATCTAACTA
>CM040932.1:6136270-6382968 GCA_023029165.1 Gobiocypris rarus | reverse complement strand
GCCGACCTGACTGCTGTCCAGAAGGCCATCATTGACACCCTCAGCGAGAGGTTAAGACACAGAAAGAAATTTCTGAGCGAATAGGCTGTTCCCAGAGTGCTGTATCAAGGCACCTCAGTGGGAAGTCTGTGGGAAGGAAGAAGTGTGGCAAAAAGCGCTGCTGAGAAGAGGTGACCGGACCCTGAGGAAGATTGTGGAGAAGGACCGATTCAGACCTTGGGGACCTGCGGAAGCAGTGGACTGAGTCTGGAGTAGAAACATCCAGAGCCACCGTGCACAGGCGTGTGCAGGAAATGGGCTACAGGTGCCGCATTCCCAGGTCAAGCCACTTTTGAACCAGAAACAGCGGCAGAAGCGCCTGACCTGGGCTACAGAGAAGCAGCACTGGACTGTCGCTCAAATTTTGCATGTCAGTCGGAAATCAAGGTGCCAGAGTCTGGAGGAAGACTGGGAGAAGAAATGCCTGAAGTCCAGTGTCAACTACCCACAGTCAGTGATGGTCTGGGGTGCCATGTTAGCTGCTGGTGTTGGTCCACTGTGTTTTATCAAGGGCAGGGTCAATGCAGCTAGCTATCAGGAGATTTTGGAGCATTTCATGCTTCCATCTGCTCAAAAACTATTTGGAGATGAAGATTTCGTTTTTCAGCACGACCTGGCATCTGCTCACAGTGCCAAAACCACTGGTAAATGGTTTACTGACCATGGTATTACTGTGCTCAATTGGCCTGCCAACTCTCCTGACCTGAACCCCATAGAGAATCTGTGGGATATTGTGAAGAGAAAGTTGTGAGACGCAAGGCCCAACACTCTGGATGAGCTTAAGGCGCTATCGAAGCATCCTGGGCCTCCATAACACCTCAGCAGTGCCACAGGCTGATTGCCTCCATGCCACGCCGCATTGAAGCAGTCATTTCTGCAAAAGGATTCCCGACCAAGTATTGAGTGCATAACTGAACATAATTATTTGAAGGTTGACTTTTTTGTATTAAAAACACTTTTCTTTTATTGGTCGGATGAAATATGCTAATTTTTTGAGATAAGAATTTTGGGTTTTCATGAGCTGTATGCCAAAATCATCAGTATTAAAACAATAAAAGACCTGAAATATTTCAGTTGGCATGCAATGAATCTAAAATATATGAAAGTTTAATTTTTATCATTACATAATGGAAAATAATGAACTTTTATCACAATATGCTAATTTTTTGAGAAGGACCTGTATATGCTACATTGAGTTTCTGCACGCTACTCTTTTTGCAATGGCGCCACAAATGGGCAGTATACATAGGGTTACAAAATGTTCTAAAGTGCAGTCTTCACAGAACCTGAGCACATGCTAAATTTTGCGGATCAACATGTTAGCTTGTGCATATAACATACGGCACTATCTAAAAATGTCCCTATCATCAGACAGGTCATCAGTTATGTAATGTCCTAAGTACTCAGCCTCATTACATACTTTAAGAACAATACCAGACAGGGAGAATTCAGGAAACAACAGGTTCCTGTCCTCCCTGCTCCTGAAAATCATAATATTACTTTTCTCTGCATTATATTTAATGTCAAAGTCTGTGCCATATTGAGAGCAGATCTTCAATAACTGTTGAAGACCATCACTATATGGACAAAAAATTACCAAATCGTCCACGTACATCAAATGGTTGATAATCATATTACCAACCATACACCCAGTTCCACATTCGTTTAGCAACATTGATAGATCATCCATATAAACATTAAAAAGAAAGGGAGACAAAATACTTTCTTGTCTGACCCATGTATATGTTCTGTTAAATTAAAAAGAGAAAAATAAATGATTGGTAGGAAACCAGTTACAATATATTATATTTAAAGTAAAAATGTATATACATTTTAATTAAAAAATGATTTACCTGTTGTGAATTTGTTGACAGTCTGTGTAGTTGTATAGCTGAGCTCCAGAAAGTACTCAGTAATGAGATGGCAAATGGCACAGATTTAAAAAACAAAAAGGCGGGAATAAAGAACCCTAAACTCAAATACAAAGAACGATTTCAGCATTTAAAAGGCTCTTGGGGATGATACGGTTCTAAATAGAACTGTTGCTACATGCTATATATATCTTTTTTTGTATTATTATTATTTTTTTTTTACATAACTTTATTTTAGGATTATATGTAGATTTAAATAGTGTTCTTAGACTTTTGAATGCAAATTTAATGTATTAAAAACCTGAAATTAATCACATTAACTACAAAAAACAAAAAAAAAAAAAAATTATACTTTTTTGCCCTAATATTTGTATGTGTGTTATAGCTCCTTACCCAGTTGAAGGCAAACATGGAGGAGGAGAACCGACATCTAGTTGAGCAGAACCAGAATCTGGCTAAAGATAACAAAGCCCTAATGGAGAGCAGCCTGGAGAGCCGAGACCAGCATCACAACCAGCAGAGAGAGTACCTGTACGAACACACACACACACACACATGTTGTGTTTCCATGTTTTATGGGGACATTCCATAGGCGTAATGGTTTTTATACTGTATAAACTATATTTTCTATCCCCCTACACTGCCCCTGCACCTAAACCTACCCATCACAGGAGACATGCTGCATTTTTACATTTTCAAAAAACATCACTTAGTGTGATTTATAAGATGTTTTCCTCATGGGGACCAAAAAATGTCCCCACAAGGACAAGGATTTTGGATATTGCCATCTTTGTGGGGACATTTTGTCCCCATAACGTAGGGATTACCAGTCCACACACACACACACACACGATTTGCTCCACTACTTCCACATGCACAATGTAGAACATTCAGCACCGGACCACATGCATCAGTAAATAACATGTTTTTCTCTCCCATCTGTGTCCATCTCTCTCCACCTCAGTGACAAGCTCAACGAGCTGCGCAGGGAGAAGCAGAAGCTGGTGGAGAAGATAATGGATCAGTATCGGGTTCTGGGCAGGTCAACCCGGCATGTATCCTCCCAAACAACCAAAGTTAGTCAGGCTTTAGCATCTGTCTCTAGCAGACCTTTCACCACAGACTCATTATTACTTTACTCACTGTATGCTCTCTTTCACTCTCTTGTGGCTTCAGGAAGTCAAACTGGATAGCAGACCGCATGAAGAAGCTGATAAAACCTAAAGGTGGAAGCAAAGAAGGCCGTGCTCAGTTTATTGCTGCTGGCAGTATAGAGAACCTTGCGGATACTGTAGATGGTGCGCCTATCTCTGCAGCCCCAGTGCCTGGTGAGACTGCAGAGCTGTATGACTGGTGTAATAACATGAGATATATTGTACAGAGCGTAAGAGAGTGCCAATAAGTGTAGACTGCAGGGTCCGCTGGACTCTGTAAAACACAAAAAAGGTCCCCAAAAGCCCATAACAATGAATGATGCTGTTACCCTACTACATTATGCTATTCCCTTGGATCACAACCAGACATAGTAATTCTGTGTTTATGTGAAGGAGAAATGGAATGGAATTTGCAGATCAAATGAATATTGTGTATACAGCATTTAGATTCATGGTAATATAAATACTAAATAGCTTAACAGTACTTATGTTTTATATGTACTGTATGTATATATATATATATATATATATATATATATATATATATATATATATATATATATATATATATATATATATATATAGATAGATAGATAGATAGATATAGATATATTTATATAGATAGATATAGATATATTATTTTGTATTATTATTATTATTATTATTTTTTTTTGCATTAGAATAATACGAATTTTAGGGGATTTGCTTAATAATTAAAAATAATTGTTACAATGCAAAAAAATATTGTTAGGTTTGTGAGATTCATCAATAAGAGCAAGAGTAAAAAATATGAAATTTTTGTTTTACAAAATTACACTTCAGTATTTCTCCCCTCAGTTCATGAGCAGGATCCTATCAGTGCTCCAGTCTCCCCAAGTCCACTAAGGAGAGGTGCATCTCAGGCTGAAGAAGAGCAATCCAAGGCTAATCCTACGGACCGGTCGACGCAAGCTGGGCTCCCGGCACGGCTGGGCTCGGCAAGGGCAGAGGAGAGTTTCCCAATCTTTCAGTCCAGGAGATCAGCGCGCACAACCTCGTATCCGCCTGCGCTCTTCCCAAACAGGCGCCACGGCCCTCTGGGAATATGAAGGCAGTCCTACACCCAGCCAGGACAGCCCAAGTGAGGAGGGAGATGTGAGTTAAGATAGAGTAAAGATATAAACTATTTGCTGAAGGTTGTAAAATAACATGGATTTGTATTTATTTTGTGTTGTGAATAATATGTGTATGTGTGTTTTAGTTGATAGTGAGGAGAACATCTCACCTGCACACTCAGATGTCAGCCGTGTATCATCTGGAACTGAAGGTCAGTCTACAGCAGTGGTTTTCAACTGGTGGTTCACAACTGAAAAAACATTCTGATGCAAATAATAGTGAGAATTTTAAATAAATAAATCATATAAGTGTATATAGTACAGCAAGATTAATAAGCATATATTTTAAAACAGAGGACAAAACACACATATCTTTTTCACATTTTTGAGGACCTAAACATGCTCAAAAACTCATGAAACTTTGCACCTGTGTCAGAAGTGGCGAAAATTTACGTCTGATATGGGTTTCAGAATTAGGTCGTGGCAAAATTGCTCAATAGTTGCACCTACAAAATTTCAGTTAAAGACCATTCGTGCAATGTTTCATGTATGAGTATGAAATTCGGTAGACACATTTAACAGCCCATTCCTTACAAAAATTCCTTGGAAGCAAAATCTGAAAACCCAATAGGAAGTCAGATATTTTGAATTTTCTCTGCAAAATGTTTGCAGTTTTTGCCATTTCCAGACATTGTACTTTAACAAATTCCTCCTAGAGATTTAATCAGATCAACATCATATTTGCACAGTCTAATCTAAAGGCCTTGGCGATGTTAAATTGCAAAGATCTTGAGTTTTCCCTAAGGGCATGTCACTGTAATTCACTCCCAGAAACAAATAAAAATGTGCCATCAAATCTCAAACATGCTAGAAACACATTAAATGAAGCAACACATGGCTAAGCGCTAATGTATGCGATGAAAGCCACAGAACAGGAAGTTGTTGTAACTCAAACTTCACATGAAGACATCTACATGCCAAAATTCAGTTAAAGCGGCACCTTCTGGAAGCAAGAAGTGTGGCACATTGAAGTGACTTTGCCATATTTCTCCTATACATTTACCCACTTAAATGCATGTCGTCCCATTATTCACTGTTTTCCTGAGGCCAATGGGTGGCGGTGCATGTGCGAGGGCTTTCATCGCTGCTTGCAGCTTTAATTAATATCGTCATTGAATATATACATTTAACATATACAAAAAAATATAGATTTCAATTCAAGAATTGTTTGCTTTAAATTAGGTATTGTGGATAGCCATTTAATAATCAGGAAAACAAGAACTGCCTTTTAATTTGATTGAATATGCCTTGATTTCTTTTAATAATGCCCAAAAACATTAATGCAATCATTTCTTTCTCTCCTGTAGATTTTCACTCCAGTTTTGACAAGCCACAGGACTCAGAAAACAAGCAAGCTTAATATGGTCATAATTCGTTAATACTCATTCAACTACTTTTGAAACAATTTTACATATAAAACATCCGTAAAGAATATAGTAAGCACTTACAATAATGTAATGGCTAAATAGCACATTAGTACATTTATTGTACAAAAACAAATAAATGAATTTAAAACACATTTATGATACAGCCATCATATATTATTAGTCATGCAACTGCCATGAGTTTACTAAAATATTACACCAAAATATAGTGCAGTTCTTATACCTAACCGCTATGTGGCACCATAATGCCCAGTGGTTGGTGTGCTATTGCCTTTGAATCTGTATAATTATGAGAGTGTTTTATACAAACTGATGCTAACAAGATATTTATGAGAGCAGATTAATTCATGCTGTCTCGTTGGAAAGAAGCTGACACTTTGGAGACATTGACATTTAGGAAGGAGGCAGAATATGATGGGGGTCTTAAAAAGCGTGGGTGCGGAAAATATATATTTTTTTGACAATCCTTGGCTAGGGTGAATCATAACTCAAAAACGACAAATGGAACGCTAATACAATTCATGAATTATGCAGTTGTCATGGCAACATTAATCAAAATGCGTCAGTCCGCAGACCTTTTTGTCGATGAATTGATGATATACTGAGCATGACGACGCACAGAGTTCAGAGACTGTCATCCAGTAGACCACATTTTATGCAATGTCTTAAAGATGCTGCGTTCAAAATGTTTAGACCAAGCACTTTAAATCAATTTATTGTCATGAAGATGCCAAAAAAACCCCACTATTTTTCCAGCCTTGCATTGGCCAACTAAGAAGTTGTCAGAATTTTCTTCTAAAATTAGAGGACCCCCTGAGTGTAGCTTTCATTAAGTTGAGAGTTGAATGATTATTATGAGATCTCAGTGGCTGATTGCCTCTCCAATAGGGTGCTTAAAACAAAGCAAACAGATTTATATACGCAACAAATCGCATGCAGCTATTGCGAGATGCGAGATGTGACCTCCTGACTCCCTGGGGTTTGTTGAAGATACCAAGACTTTGTTGGGATCATCTGAAATGTGGTCACCGGTGATAGCATCTTTCCGAAGCACTCTCATCTAACCCTATTCGTTCCCGCTTTCTCCTTTCATCAACGGCTCCTGTCATGCTCCCTTCCCCTCCTGCGCTCTCCTCTCCTTCCCTCCCTCACTTGTTTCTCTTCCAGTGTATTAAAGGCTTTGACGCTCTCAGTAAAAAGCTGATTTATTTTGTGGAGGTATCGATCGCTCTCTGCATTAAAGATTATAATTCATTACCCCAGCCCTTTTAATACATTAAACATTCAAAATAAAAATAAAATAAAATCGAGGTAGGTGAGAGGAGAGCACTCTCCTCACTCATGCACACATACGCTCCATTTCAATCACATTTGGTTAAAAAAATTCCAGATTTGGTTAAAAAATTCCCATACGGTATGTATGCATGTATGATAAATCTTTACTCATTCTGCTTATTCAAAGAAATATTTTATTCAAATAAATCATAAATCAATTAAATCAGTTTGCAACCACTCAAAACACTTGGTAAATTACACGTAAACTGTTTCAGGCCAAACATAACAGTGGCAGGATTTGCATGGGCAAGTTAGTTTTTTTTTAAGTAAAAATTAAGTTTTCCTATTAGACACGATGTACATAAAATGCATATCATGAAAATTGGGAAGATAACTGATACGAAACAAGCTAGGCCTCAAAACCAGAGGAAAATGCCACGGAAACAATGCAAGACAGCCAAAATAATTGCGAATGCATTAAAAAAATCCATCAAAGGCACTGCTGGTAGTGCATTCAGTGTGGGCAGAGCATTGTACAAATACAAGATCTATTACAAAAATAGAACCAAACAGGATAGAGATACAATGGATCATTTTATAATGGAGTGAATAGGCAATCATACATTGCCGACAAATGCAATGCCCACAAATGACCCACTGTTCCATTATAATGTCAAGAACGGCATCCTCCTTTCAGTTTTTTTCATCACATATGCTGCATTTAAGGCTTGTATAGCTTTTATTTTTAAGGCTTGTATAGAGTCCTTTTATTGGCGTAAAATCAAAACACTAGGTTATGATTACTTAGTTCTTTGGTCCATTCATTTTATTACACCAGGGTGGGGAACGTTGATCCTGGAGGGCCACTCTATTGCATAGTTTAGCTCCAACCCTAATCAAACACACCCGAAGCTAATCAAGGTCTTCAGGATTACTAAAGTTACAGGCAGGTGTGTGGTTTTTTTTCAGGGTTGGTGCTAAACTCTGCAAAAGAGAGGCCCTTCTGGATGAACGTTCCCCTCCCCTGGTTTACACAGAACGCTTATCCATTCCACTGCACTGCTTTTTAATTGCTGATAAAATGCGATGACGTACTTTGGCCGCCATACCCTCACGATTTTTCTGCGTCGCGTTGCGGTTTTTAAGAAGATAATCATTTTAATAATCATTCTAATTCTACAAGAGTGAAGTTCACACCACAGCTATAACGATAACAACACAGGAACTGTATCGTTGAAATCACTTCAGAATGATTTTTTTTCCAGCCGATAACCGATAAAATTGACATCCGACGTTAAAGGGGCCATTTTTACATTTTCAACTAAAAAACGTAGCACTTTTTAAGCATTTTGGTCATTCATTTACATGACAAGGGATGCCTAAAACGCAAGTTTTTGAAAATGGTAACCGTCTAAACAGCAAAAAAGAACTCAAGAATACGGGTAATGAAATACCTGCAGCCTATACAGAACATAGTCTGTTGGTATGGACGCTAATATAGTCTAGGCTAGATTAGCCTATTATTTTAATTGTGAACAAAATATATAAACAGTTAATTTTTTATTATTTAGCTGCGCTGCATCTCGCCTTTTTAAAGCGTGCAACGCGTGTGGAAAAACAATTCTTGAGAACAATTTTTAGGTGAATATTATGGCGATAATAATGTTCAGCACCATGTTGCTGCAGAGTAATGTGGTAAACAAACCTATAATGTTATTTTAACTGCCTCCGTGTGTTCTGGGACTTTTGCAATTGTTAAATATTATATTAGCAATATTAAATTAGATATACACTAGACATTTGTCTAACAGAAAGTGATATCAACTCTCTCACACAATACAGTAAACATCTTTAATATTTCAGTAGACACCAACACAGAGACACACACAGGCTTTACTGTAGGTAGATGATCTGCAGGAGATGCAGCTTAACTTCACTGACGCTTCACTAAAAATAATTCTCTCACAATGTGTTGTGCAGCAGTGTTTACTGGAGAAGAACAAAAGTAAACGGTGTATTTAATTAAAGGAATCGTATCGACTCACAGAAGGGCTGTTACCTAAAACCACCTTCACTCTGCTCCTCCGAGAAGATGAGCACATTGTGGTACATTTGAAAAGTCAGACTATATTGTGACAAAACATTCGCTGGTTCTTTGATGAGCATTCTCCTCGTACGGAACTCTACTGAGGTCTCCTTCACCCTACATCACCCCCCACCCGAGTTTATCTTCTTCTCCCCTCAACGCTGCTGTTTCTGGCTCTGACAGGCTTTCAGCTAGTAAATCAGTGAATTGATCTTGAGGGGCAGCAGAGTGTCCTGGGTTCTGCTAAAGATCCATTTTCATTTCACAAGCAGCCCCCACGCCAGCATCTCCAGCATCCATAAACATCAGCAACCAACTCCTGCTAACCCCATTCAACCGACTCCAACACTTTACTGGCTCGCCCTCTCTCAGTGAGATGAGCTGTCTCGAGATCTGGCTCACTTTGGATTCCTATAGGTGAGTTCATACATAGTTAGTTAGTTATCCTAATATATACAGACTAATGGATGCCTTAGGACTTGTGGGGCCTAGTGACAAAAATCACACTATTTTAAGCTAAGGAGCGAGTCTTTCTATTTATGTGGTACAAATGCAATAGAAGAAACTGTCAGAAATGTAGGCTATAATATGCACCAATGGTCAAGGGAAAATCTAGACCATTTTATCTTCACTTTTTGCTTTGAGTGGGGTCATTAGCCTACATTACACATTAAAGTCAGCATGAAATGTGACGTATACTATAAGAGTGAAATGGATTGAACAAGAAAAATATGTAGGGCAGAAAAAATAAAAAAAATGTATAATGGTAACACTATTTTAAGGTGATGTAATTACATGTTACTACATGTACTTACTAAAGTAATAACAGTAAATTATGCATAATTAATAACTAAGTACAATGCAACTGTCACCTTAAAATAAAGTGTAACCAAATAATGATGTGCACCGATAAAACATTTATTATACTAATATATTACATTAAAAAAATATATATAAAATTCTCTTTAATTAAAACACCTTATTTTGATGGAGCCTGTGTCCCAAAACAGCATGTTTGTTATAGAGCTGCAGTTTGTAGTGCTACATACCAGAAGAAAATTAACCACTTTCAATCCTTATCTAGAAACTTAAACTTAATGTGTAGTTTATGTTGCAGAACCAAAAGTGAAAGTCTCTTTAACCACAGACCTCATTTTACTCATAAATCAAAAACTAGGATTCTTAAAAAAATTCCAGAGGGAACTCATGGTGAATTAGCCTTTTGTTTGACCTACAAGTTGACATGACCGAACAGCTCTATTAAGCAGAAGTTCGTTGTTAGCCTATAAGCAGGGAGCAGTCAGGGCCAAAGGTGATGAAAAAACTTTCACTACTTTCTCAAACCCCAAAATAGAAGCCAAACAAGGACATTTAATTCTAAGAACATGATTTAAAAAGTAAATGCCAGGCTGAGGGTGAGGATGGAGCGTGCTGCTTGTTCATGCATGCATTTATGAAGCACTATTTTAAATAAACTGAACAAAAGTGCAACTTTTTCGTTGTCTGGAAATCATTACAGTTGACATTAAGATGAGTGCCCTTTGTGTTCAGTAAGGAAATTAGAAGTATTGAGTGTTTTGAGTGACATGGGGGTGGGTAAAAAATGAAGCAACTGCAAATTACAGATTACTGACCAAATTTATATACACTATATTGCCAAAAGTATTGGGACACCCCTCCAAATCATTTAATTCAGTTGTTCCAATCACTTCCATGGTCACAGGTGTATAAAATAAAGCATCTAGGCATGCAGACGCTTCTACAAACATTTGAGAAAGAATGGGTCGCTCAGTGAACTCAAGCGTGGTACCGTGATAGGTTGCCACCTGTGCAAGAAGTCCATTCATGAATTTTCCTCACCACTAAATATTCCACGGTCAACTGTTAGAGGTATTATAACAAAGTGGAAGCAATTGGGAACAAAAGCAACTCGTAAAATCCATGTAAAATCACAGAGCGGGGTCAGCGCATGCTGAGGAGCACAGTGCACAGAAGTCACCAACTTTCTGCAGAGTCAATAGCTACAGACCTCTAAACTGTGTGGCCTTCAGATTAGCTCAAGAACAGTGCGTAGAGAGCTTCATGGAATGGGTTTACATGGCCGAGCAGCTGCATCCAAGCCTTACATCACCAAGTGCAATGCAAAGCATCAGATGCAGTAGTGTAAAGCAAGCCACCACTGGACTCTGGAGCACTGGAGACGTGTTCTCTGGAGTGACGAATCACGCTTCTCTGTCTGGCAATCCAATGGACAAGTCTGGGTTTACTGGTTGCCAGAAGAACGGTACTTACCTGACTGCATTTTGTCACGTGTAAAGTTTGGTGAAGGGAGGATTATGGTGTGGGGTTGTTTTTCAGGGTTGGACTTTGCCCTTAGTTCCAGTGAAATGAACTCTTAATGCTTCAGCATACCAATACATTTTGAACAATTTCATGCTCACAACTTTGTGGGAAAAGTTTGGGGATAGCCCCTTCCTGTTCCAATATGACTGTTCACCAGTGCACAAAGCAAGGTCCATAAAGACCTGGATGAGCGAGTTTGGTGTGGATGAACTTGAATGGCCTGCAGAGTCCTGACCTCAATCCGATAGAACACATTTGGGATGAATTCAAGTGAAGACTGCGAGCCAGGCCTTCTTGTCCAACATCAGTGCCTGACCTCACAAATGCGTTTCTAGAAAATGTATCAAAATTCCAGAAGAGTTGAAGTTGTTATAGCTGCAAAGGGTGGGCCAACTTCATATTAAACTCTATGGATTAAGAATGGGATGTTCATGTGCATATAAAGGCAGGCGTCCCAACACTTTTGGCAATATAGTGTATGTGAAAAATTCAAAGACAAACACTTTTTTTGGTTTACCTACTATAATAATGCAAAATAAAAACCAAAAGATAAAAATAATTATTTGGGAAGTCACATTCAAAATCCACTTTGCTCTAAAAACTCCATAACACTTCTAGTTGAAACCACAAGATTAAACCAGATTGAAGTGACTACAAACTGCGACAGAACACCAGGATGAAATGGCAGGGCCGCCAGTGATAGCGAGCTCCGTTTGATGGGCAGAATCTGGGGTTATGAGCCTGACGATACACACGGAACGCAGCTGGAGGGAACGAGAGAGAGAGAGACATGATAGGATCATTGAAACGAGCACACGAGGGCATGGGAGAGAGAGAGATAAGGGGAGAGAGCAGCAAAAAAGAGAAGAGGAGCTCTCATCTCGCTGTGGTTCTGCTGCTGGCGTATAGAATGCACTCCAGTGTAATCGTCATTGAAGAGTTACTATTTCAGCAGCAGCCCCACACTGGCTGCTTTCACTGTGCCAGTACAGCAAATTAAATAACACTTTACTAAGAGGGCTAGAGAGAGGGACACAGAGCTGGATTGCAAGAGGGAGGAAAGGAAGAGAGAAGTGCTGATGGGACGGTGATGAAGTCTGGATTTAGGATAATTACTCTGCTGAGCTCTTCCTCCCTCTCTCTCTTGCGCTCCCTTTTTCTCCTCCTCTCATTATTTGGAGAAGCTTGCCTGATGACAGTATCTGAGCTGCCTGTCGCTTATTAAAAATGAAAATTGCTTCAGATGAGTTTATTAAACTCATCTCTCCCCTCTTTTCATCTGCCTCCCTCACTCTCTCCTTTCTTTCACAGATACAGCAGCATGTTGAGATGAAAGGAGACTCATCTTTTTTTGGAAAGGGCTATGAAAGATGCTCAAATCGTATGATACAAGTGGGAAAAAAATGAAATTGTCGCATAACAATTAGGAATTTTTCTCCTTTAACGAGGAATTTGATCAAATCAATCTGCATCAATATTGCAAAATATTTCATTTGTTCTAAATCCATTTGCTGACATCATACTATTAACTTGAAGGCTTGCGGTGTAATTAATGAAAGTTGCATTAAGAGCGGCCCCAGCCATTAGTTCAGAGAGAGAAGTTGACTTTAATGAGGGTCTTTTATCATACTGGAAGACAGAAAGTACATTGAAGAAGTACAAATAGTGCACTTTCATTATAGGTTAAGTGTTACAACCATTGACATACTCTTTTGGTTTCTTTGATTGCCTTAATTCAATTTTTATTCAACTCTATGAACAATATTCAAGTAGAATGTCTTCTATAATTTAAACATTAATGCAGTGCAGATCATAATTTCTGGAAATTGTTCCTGTAATATGTAATAAATGAGACATATCTGAAACATAAATGGATATGCAAAGGTATTCTGAAATAAACAGAAAAGAATCTAATATGTAAAAGCAGTTTTTTTGTGTTTCACCTACAAATCACAATTCAGTGTCACATTGTTCCAAACACGCATGCATTTCTTTCTTCTGCTGAACACAAAAAAATATATTTTGTAGAACATTGGGTTTAAACAGCATTGGGCAACATTATATGGAGAGAAAAAAGCACAGAAGGAAGAAATGGATACATAGGGGTGAGTAAACGACAGAATTACAGAATTTTGTGTGAACTACCACTTATAAGCATACTTTGTTATCAAATACAAATGCAATAGCAGTATGACTCCGAACTTGAAGCTGATACCAATCACAGAAATCCATGTAGCACTGGTTTGGTGATATGTTTAAATCAGGTGGCATCAGGCAGCTGTTGTTGTTACTTATAGGGGCTGTAAAAGCGAGAGCGATGTGGTGAAAAAGCAGGTTGTGTGGCGTCTCCACAGCAACTATAACATCCTCTCATAATTTGCTCTTTGTCGGTGAACCTGGAGGTGAAAAACAGGGTCTAATAGAACACACATACACAGCATCAGATATCTACAAGAACACAAATACTTGGAGAGTTCAGCCACTGTGTGAGATCTCAATAGCACCGTATCATAACTGTGATTATTAGAGCAAGGTTCATTATGCAACATGTTACATTTTAAAAAAGGTGCAAATCAGTAAATATGTTTGTGGATGTTTAATAAGGGCATAAAATTTAGTAATATGAAATACGAAATGAGTCAGTGTGCTGCTTTTTAATTAATTTCTTTTAACAATATAAACACTGCATCTGTTAAAATTGCTAATATAGTCAGCGTTGGCTTGTTATCAGTGCAGACTACACACGTAGAGCTATCACGTCAGAATAACTTTAAATTGCACTGGATTGTCCCAGAATACAGGAGAAAAACACAAATACATTGGCATCACAGTCAAGAATACCAATTACCTGTCCTCTCACTGAGGGAGGCGTTGGTGGAAGGATTTGAGGTGATTTTTTTTTTAATGTATATGTAAACTGGGCAAAATTTGTTTAGAAAGTATTAGTATAATCACGGATCATTATGAAATGTAATAATTGTAGATCCTTGTAGAAAATGTTTGGTCCCCATGAGGCAAACAGCTTATAAATCATACAGAAGTATGTTTTTTTTTGAAAATGTTTTCTCTGATGAGTAGGTTTATGGGATAGAATATAGTTTATACAGTATAAAAATAATTTTGAAAGTCCCCATAAAACATATAAACCCAACCCAAAATGTTGTCTCTCTCTGTCTCGCTCTCTTTGTGTGTGTGTGTGTGTGTGTGTGTGTGTCTCCTACCTTGTGGGAAGTATGCAGACAACAGTGTTTAAAGAGCTCTTTGTCAGACTTCAGAAACACACAGAAGATGACCCGGTCCAACTGAGTGCAGATGAAAACAACAGAAAAAGACAAGAAATAAAAAATAAATGAGCACTGAGAATCACTTTTGAGCTGATTTTGCAGACAGTAATTCACAGACACAACTCAGAAGAACGTTTTGTGATAATACAATCTTCACCTCAATGAAACAAATATACTCCTTTACCCTTACTCTCTAAAGCAGGAATTCCTGTGAATAGAGTTAAAGAATGAAATAAATGTTGTTGATTCCTAGAAAAATAAAGTATCTTCCACTGCAAGTGTATTTTGTTGTGTCAAATTTTTTTTCTGTGAAATTAACTTAAGATAAAGACAAAGATTTACAGATTTTTGATTCTCAGCCTTATGTGAAGAGAGGGTCTGCTTAAAAAGAGCACTTGGGTGCAATCGGTTAGCATAATTCTAATGTCTGAGTCTTTCTAGCCAGAGAGGCACAGTGCCAATGACCTTACTGTCCTTGACAGAACACCAGCACCAGTCCCAAATGCTTCATGGCAAGCAACAACATAAAAAGAATACATTGAGATCCGTGCCAGCATCCTAGAAACTCCATTTCCATGACAACAGTGGTGAGGGCAGGTGGGCTGTTCCTGCTTCTAATCATGTTCCTGTAACACATCATTGCATCCAGCTAACACTCCTACTCTGCCACTGAAATCTCTCTCACTCTCATTTTTCTCTCTTTGGTGTCTAGCATTGTCTTTTTTCATCCCATTTTTCCAAATGTCACTTGCTCTCTCTAGCTCACTCATCATGTGTCGCTTTGTCTGTCTGATTTAATATTCAAAATGAAGCTTTACATTGCCAAAGCATTTGTAACATTATGAACATGCACATTTGTAGTGAATTACTAAAAAAAGGTTACGTTTTCCATTTGATATTTACATAGTTTCTGGGTTAAAGGCACACGGTAACAAGAAAATATGACCATAATATTAACATACTATTTATGTTCAACCAAAATCATATTAAACTCTTATAAATTTTAAAAAATGTTTCAGATGCATATTTTGTGCAGCTTTGTGTAGCTTAATACTAACAATTTATTATTAATAGTAGCCTTCTTTTGGAACCATGAGTCCACAAATCCTCAGCAAACACTGCAGGTGTCATGAAGGTTACAGACATGGAGGAGCACATTTAATTGAACCAAGCTAAGCGTTTACAAAAAAAAAAAATGTCTCTCACATTTCATCATTTCAAGTCAAATTTGATTCAGACATGAGTGATTTTGTCCAAGTGGGTGAGTTGTTCAGTCTGTAATTAATTAGTCGCCCATTTCCACGGACTGGCGCATTCAGGGCGATTTTCAGACCGGCTGCGATCATAATAGGTGGGCGTTATCATATTGACAAAGTAATCAGCCAATCACAGTGATATAGATGCACAGCTTTCTTTGATGTGACCTTTTGTTGTTAATTTTTTCTGTTACTTCTTACATTCACTGTTAAAAACCACGCACGCACACACGCACAAATCAGGCATTACATTGTGACCACTGACAGGTGAGGTAAATAACACTGATTATCTCTTCATCACGGCATAGTGGGTGGGATATATTAGGCAGCGAGGGAACATTTTGTTCTGAAACTTAGAAGCAGGAAAAATGGGCAAGTGTGAGGTTTTGAGTGAGTTTGACAAGGGCTAAATTGTGATGGCTAGACGACTGGGTCAGAGCATCTCCAAAACTGCAGCTCTTGTGTGGTGTTCCTGGTCTGCAGTGGTCAGTATCTATCAAAAGTGGTCCAAGGAAGGAACGGTGCTGAACCGGCGGGGTCATGGGTGGCCAAGGCTCATGGATGCCCGTGGGGAGCAAAGGCTGGCCTGTGTGGGCTGATCAAACAGACAAGCTACTGTGGCTCAAATTGCTGAAGAAGTTAATGCTGGTTCTGTTAGAAAAGTTGTCAGAATGCACTGCATTGCAGTTTGTTGTGTATGGGGTTGCACAGGTGCAGACCAGTCAGGGAGCCCATGCTGACCCCTGTCCACTGCCGAAAGCATCAACAGTGGACACGTGAGTATCAGAACTGGACCACGGAGCATTGGAAGAAGGCGACCTGGTCTGATGAATCATGTTTTCTTTTACATCACGTGGATGGCCGGGTGTGTGTGCATCGCTTACCTGGGGAACACATGGCACCAGGAAGAAACTATGGAAAGAATGCAAGCCAGTGGAGGCAGTGTGATGCTTTGGGCAATGTTCTGCTGGAAACCTTGGGTCCTTCCATCCATATGGATGTTACTTTGATATATACCACCTACCTAAGCATTGTTGCAGACCTTGTACACCCTTTCATGGAAATGTTATTTCCTGGTGACTGTGGCCTCTTTCAGCAGGATAATGCGCCCTGCCACAAAGCAAAAATGGTCCAGGAATGTTTGAGGAGCAAAACAACAAGTTTGAGGTGTTGAATTGCCTCCAAATTCCTCAGATCTCAATCAAATCGAGCATCAGTGGAATGTGCTGAACAAACAAGTCCGATCCATGGAGGCCCCACCTCGCAACTTACAGGACTTAAAGGATCTACTGCTAACATCTTGGTGCCAGCACACCTTCAGGGGTCTAGTGGAGTCCATGCTTCGATGGCTCAGGGCTGTTTTGGCAGCAAAAGTGGGACCAACACAATATTAGTCATGTTATGTCTGATCGGTGTATATAGAGATGTTTTGTACAATATTTTTCAAGTACTGTTGATTATTTTCTCATCCGAATATTTTTTACCTGTTCAAAAAATAAATGAAAATTTAAAAACAGTAAAAGTTCTCCAGTACTTCCATTCTCTACTATTCTCTTGGTGCATATGGACAAGTGGAAGGGTTAGCAAGCACCAAAGCACTGGTTAATTAGTTTGCCGTAATTAGAGTGTCTGTCATTTTGTATGTCTGTAGCGTAAAAGAGAGAGTGACTAAACATGCAGTGCAGAGTGAGATGAAAGCTCAGGGCAGGAGAGACACATCAGTGAGAGATGAGAAACAGATGTGATCAGGAAGGAGAGAGAGAGAGAGAGAGAGAGAGAGAGAGAGAGAGAGAGAGAGAGAGAGAGAGAGAGAGAGAGGGGTGTGCATATATTTTGTCAAAGAAGTCCTGATGGCTCATTTCTTGTTAAATTTACTCTGGACTCACATTAACTCACAGGGGCTAGGGGTTGTGTCAATGCATTTGTGGATTTTTTTATTTTTGCTATTCTGCAAAGCCTATACACGCTCCGTTAGAAACCAATTAAAACTGTGAGGTTATATGTGTGTGTGTGTGTGTGTGTGTGTGTGTGTGTGTGTGTGTGTGTGTGTGCAAGTAAGTCCCTATGAAGCCACCATCTGTTTGCCTCGGCGTGTTCCTCATCGAACAATAACAACAATGGCAAGAAAAGAACACCAACAGGCAAATGACACAGACACACATGCATACACACCTTCTCGTGGTTTTGCTCCAGGTATTCTCTCACTGTTCTCAGGGCAACTTTGACTGCTTGATCAGGCGGGTATCCTGCACCACACACCATCAATACATATCAGATTTAAGCAATTGATTCAAATGTTTTAATTACGACTATTAAAGTGGCCTTAAAATGCAATATGCTGTTTGATTGATTGATTAAAATAATAAGATCATTCAAAGACATTACAACATTGTGGCAGATGAAAGCACTGAATAAACAATACTGTATATTGTTTTATATATTTTAAATGTTGGTCTTTATACGTGCAGACAGACATTTTTGGCCATCGCATCTTGCCATGCTAAATCTCTCATGCTAAATACGTTTATTTTATTGTGTTATTTTCTTTATAAATATTCATACTCAAATAAAGCATCAAACTGAAATACCCTAACAAAGTAAATCCAAAGGGGTAACATAACCTGATATTACTACAAATACACATTACTTTGTAGAAGTCAGAGATCAACACGTTCACACCTTGTCAGCATGTCACAATTCTGCAGATGCACGGCACCATATTTTCTGCATGAAAACTTTAAGATTTACTGATGGTGGTTGTTTTTCAAACTAAAGCTGTTTGCTGGGTTCATTTTTGAGTTTAATCTCTCAACACGTATAGCTAAGAAGGGGATTATAATCACAGTGACATGCTCTCACACCTAATCTCTCCTAATCTGACCGTCTAATCCCACCCTTAATCTGGAAATCCCTCATACTACTGCAAGTGATATCCACTCCCGGAATTCCTAAAATGAGGTTCCTACTAAATAAACAACCACAAATAAGAACACATGCATGAGCACAAGTTCACATCATAGCCAAGGTTCATAAATGTACAATTGATTAGGTTAGATAGAGCATCATAAACATAGGGAATGAAGTACTATTGATGTTAGCTCATAAATGTGGTTAATGAATAATTATAGGTATTAATAATAAAATGAGTTTATTGAAAACTCTAAATCAGCCAACCTTTAATCATTACACACTGTCATTTATAGACTATGAATGCAAAGGACATATAAATATAAATAATTGATGCAAGACAACAATTAAAGATGAATAGTAAACATTGATTAAGAAAAAAGCACTGTAATTTGCACCTACCATATACTCCAGTAGAAATGCAGGGGAAAGCCTAGACATCAACATCCAAGAGACATAAAAAGAAAAAAACGCTTGATTGTTATATAATTAAAAGTGTGAAAATTTGTTTTCTTATCTACAAACTACTGAAAGATTTTCTAAATAAATGTATTAAGAAATCAAGTTTACAAAGCACTTAATGTCGTTCTATTAGTACACAACCCCAACAAAAACAGCCTTTACAAGGGAGGGTGAATGTAAATTGATTAATTACAACCCATTAAAGATACAATCCATTACTAACGACAACGAGCCACTTGTGTCCCAGAATTAAGGACCTTAAAGCAAAAGCTTTACTTTAAAGCAAATGGACAGGGTCACAGTCAACCGTTGCTGCTTTAAAAGGCATATTCTGCTAAGGAATGTCTTTCAAACCCCAGCACGTATGGATATAGTACTTTGAAATCAATTAAGGGCCAGAAAATTCTGTCATTTACTCACCCTCATGTTCTTCCGGACCTTGAATTACTTTATTTCTTCCATGGAATACAAAAGGAGCTACACTGCTGAAGGTCCTAGTTGCCGCTTTTCCATACAATATAAGCGAATGGAGATGGGCCAACAATAAAATAAGAACTTTGTGTTCGTTTCATTCTGTTTCAAAGAAATCAGAAGACTTGTAATAATACTTATAATAGATTACTTTTAATTATATTTTTATGGAAATTTTTTAGATCAATTATGATCTGTCACCATTTTACTTTTATGCAAATTGGAATGGAAATGAAGAGCAGCCAGAACATTTAGCACAACAACTTTTATGTTCTTTGGAAAAATTGTGGGTTAAAATAATCAGTGTTGTCATTACATCAGTAATGTTTTTTTCCGGTTAATTCAGGTAATTATTATTATTTGTTTTATTTATTTATTTATTTATTTATTTATTTATTTATTTATTTATTATTTTTTTATCTAGTTAAATGAAAAATTTAAATGTTTAAACCCGTGTGACAATTTTTGATAAATAAAATTGTTCTTCAAAAAAAAAAAAAAGTTTACGTTACTCAAACTAAAATTACTAAAGATCAACTAAAGAAATATAGAAAGAAAATCGAAAAAAAATTGAGCTAAATCAAAATATTAATAAATACTATCATATGAATATAAGTAACATAAATAACATTGGGAATGAAATAAGGGTGTGTAAATGATGAGTGAACTTATTTTTTTAGATGAACTACTAATAATACCACACTTAAAAAGGTCTTTATCACAGCAAACACCAGTTACATAAAGATGACGTTACAGGACGTCCCTAAAAGACATTATGATCTCTCAACGATCGCGTTCTCCTTCTTGAGAACCTTAACAATAGATCTTAGCTGTGATGGTGTGTATTTTTATCCTTGCTAGTGCACTGCGTTAAAATCTTTTATATGTGCAGTAACCTGTCTTCAATAAATCATTCTCTGAAAGACATAAAGCTGAAACGGCTCTCAACTGTTTTAGTAGATTCATAAAAAAATTGTTAGGGCACCGGTGGAGTGCTAGTTATGTGCCGTGTTATGACTGGACTGCTGGCATTTTGATTCTTATACTGTGATGCAGCCGTGAGGTGTCAGTGATACAGGGTGAGAGTTTAACATGTTAATGGTATGTCCCTGAGTTTATGTGCATGCATTGCAGCGTGTTAGGATCGAGACTCTGGTAGGTCGTTAACATTGCATACATATTCACTTTATATTGCCAAAAGTTTTGGGATGCCTGCCTTTTTATGCACATGAACTTTAATGACATTCCAACTGTAGGGTTTAATATGGAGTTGGATCTATAACCCTTTGCATCTATAACAGCTTCACCTCTTCTGGGAAGGCTTTCCACCACAAGGTTTAGGAGTGTGTTTATTGCAATTTTTGACCATTCTTCTAGAAGCGCATTTGTGAGGTCAGGCACTGATGTTGGACGAGAAAGACTGGCTCACTCTAATTCATCCCAAAGGTGTTCTATCAGATTGAGGTCAGGACTGCAGGCCAGTCAAGTTCCTCCGCACCAAACTCGCTCATCCAGGTCTTTATGGACCTTGCTTTGTGCAGTGGTGCGCAGTCATGTTGTAACAGGAAGGGGCTATCCCCAAACTGTTACCACAAAGTTGGGAGCATGAAATTGTCCAAAATGTCTTGGTATGCTGAAGCATTAAGAGTTAATTTCGCTGGAACTAAGGGGCCAAGTCCAACCCCTGAAAAACAACCCCACACCATAATCCCTCCTCCACCAAACTTTACACTTGGAACAATGCAGTCAGGCAAGTGTTGTTCTCCTGGGAAACCGCCAAACCCAGATTCATCCATCTCTTGAAAACCCATTCCATGAAGCTCCCTACACAATGTTCCCAATGCTAATCTGAAGGCCACAAGAAGTTTGGAGCTATTGACTCTGCAGAAAGTGTGCAGAGTCAATAGCTCTCTCTCTCTGCGCCTCAGCATGCGCTGGCCCTGCTCTGTGATTTTACGTGACCTACCACTTTGTGGCTGAGTTGCTTTTGTTCCCAATTTCTCCCGTTTTGTTATAATACCACTAACAGTTGACCATGGAATATTTCGTAGTGAGAAAATTTCACGAATGGACTTCTTGCACAGGTGGCAACCTATTACCAGAATACCACACTTGAATTCACTGAGCTCCTGAGAGCGACCCATTCTTTCACAAATGTGTGTAGAAGCAGTCTGAATACACTCTAAAAATTATTCAGTGGCTTAGTAAATATCACAGTAATAATTAACTTTATTAATTTAATAAAATCTCTGAATATCATTTACTTGATGTTTTGAGTTGAACATACCAAAATAATTGTCAAAAAATCCAACAGTTAGTTTAATCTAAAATGCACAGTTAAGTTTTTTTTTCACTAAAAGAATTTAGTATTTGAATAACCAATTATTTATTTAAAATATACTTAATATATTTGTGACATTTCTATAAAAATATTTGAGAATGGAGAATTGAATGGATCTGTTTCAAGAACCACAAATATTACTTAATTCAAATCAAGATTATTAATATTTACACACACTGAAGAAATTAAGTAAGTTTACCCGATTAAATCAATACCCCCCGTTTGTATGGTTTATTTTTTTAATAAGATCATTACTGTACTTAAAATAATTTTAATTTAATGCAAAACAACATACAGGGACGCAATGTGTGTCACCTAAGCAGTGTGGCATCTGTCTTTGAAACGCCTGGTGCCTTGCTCAAAACACACGACTTTATTCCTAAAGATAACGAACATAATTAATTTGGATGATAACATGTTCTCACAGTTGTGCACTGTTTGTTTATGGGCAGGTTATGGAGTCAGGCGCATCACATCATCTTTAGGCCTACGGGTGAAAGCATGGGGGGCGGTCTGATGTTCAAAGTCCACCCTGAGAGCGAGTCCATCTGAGGCTCGAGAACCAGCGCTGATTCGGTGGAAATGAATAACAGACCGGTTAATTACACTTGAATTACTTTTACATGTTTAATTTTTTCTTCCAGAATGTTTGTTACATGAGTTTAAATGTTTAAATGTTAATGTAAATATGTAAAATATTGTATACATGTCAAAACAGTAATTTATGCTGTATTGCTGTAACGTTACTCATTGACAGTAAAGGCCAATGTCATTAATAAGTGTGGTTGTAGTTTTTTACAAAGGATTAGAGGAAATTAAAGTTACTCACAAAAAACAACAGTTAATATTACTTATAAATATTGTTTTTTAAATGTTTTTTTTACCCATTTTTTTCTACTCAATTTTATTTGTAAATGTACCGACTGCAGTAACTCAGATCTAACGTTACTTACTTTTTTTTACTTACATTTACTCAGTTCATACGTGTATGTAATTGATTTCACTGCTTTAAAATGTACTTTTTTTATTTTAAAATTCGAGGTAAAAATGTTTCACCAAAAAAATTTAGTAAATCATAGTTTTTAGAGTGTACCTAGATGCTTGACTTTATACACCTGTGGCCATGAAAGTGATTGGAATAACTGAATTCAATGATTAGGAGGGTGTCCCATACTTTTGGCAATATAGTGTATCACAGCCAGGACATGAAGTCTGAATCTTATGAGTGTGTGTAGTGAGACCCTCACCACAGTCCGCAGGTGGTTCTTAGTTGCTGTGTGCAGACAGTTATAATAACAGTTTCTCAGTGCTTGTTTCTCTCTCCCCACTGAATCGTGGACTATCATTTACGGTGTGAATAACATCTGTGAAAAAGAGAGATACAGCTAAAGAGAGTAGTCATACAAAAATATCAGAAAATATATGCGTTTCATGATTTCAACTTTCTGTCTATACCTTCCGTTCATCATGTTCCTAAAACACAAATACTGTATGTTCATGACTATGTTCAGAAATGTATACTTTCTTTCAGCAATGACATTAACTTGATCAGAAGTGACCGTAAATATATTTATAATGCCATTACAGAAATAAATTAAAATACTGTACATCAAAATAGGAAACAGCTATTTTAAATTATAATAATACTTCACAATATTACAGTTTTTATTGTATTTTTTATCAAATAAATGCAGCCTTGACAAGCATAAGAGACCTTTTTCAAACACCTTACTGATCCCAAATTTTTTTTATAGTAGCATACATTTTAAATTGCATATAAAGCATTTATTTTAATGCAATTCTTTTCTTAGGGTAACTAAAATGGACAAGAGCAAATGTGCTTTGTTTAGTCCACACATCTGTGCATCCTCTCATACTCTTGATTCTGATGTTATATTAAAACAATTAATTCACCAAAATACATGGATCTACCTTTCTAAGTGATTTAAAAAAGGATTCCAGTGTATTAAAAGGTGGTAAGTTTGCATATTCTGTTCCATTCAATAGTGGTATCGCTATATCAGTATCAGTGATACGGGCTTGGGCAGAACTTGGCCTTTGTAACACAGTGTGGCTGACTTATAAAAATAACTCATTGCTATTTGAAGGGTTTTTGCCTTATTTCCTCTGATGACGTATTATGATATATTACTCCACAACATCGAAATATCTCTTCACAGTAACTGCTGTACTGACAGGCGCTGTCAACAGCTGAGGCGATGAGCATTGGGAGCGTTTAGTCCTTTTTTTACACCCTACATTTACCATGGAAACCACAGTTTCTCCCAACATACCCCAGTGACTGAAATATATAAATAAATAAGACAGTAAATTCATATGGAATCTGCAGGATTTCACGATCCTTTTACTAGCATTGATTACTGTAATAACTGTAGCAATTGTTGGCAGATTCATAAAAGCATAACAGGAAACAGCTGAAAGCATCAGAATAAATTAAGTTTATTCTAGTTCTAAAAGGAAGTTATTACTTTTATTTGTTCTAAAGTAGAATTTCTGCTATAAACTGAGAATGTGCATGTTCAAATGTTTAGTTGAAATGCAGAATAATAATGATTGCTATTCATAGAATAATTAAAGAATTTACACTTTATATACTTTTGTAAGGTCTTTTTTAAAGAGAAAGTTGATGAACCCCTGAAATATTTTTAATTATGTCTGGACTTTTGATTAGATCTCTTATTCACTTATACCAGCTACACTTTCTGTTTGTAGTTCCCATTTCTGCCATCTGTCTGTTTCTCAGTTACTAAAGCCCCACTTGTCTCCATCCTGTACCCTCTCATCTCAATTTCCTGTTTCCTCCTCCCATTGACACTCGCCAGGTCCGTTTCCCTTGTCTTCCTTTTCAGTCTACCTTCTGTCTAAAACATTCACCCATCTGTCCTCTCAATGTCTTGTGTCCTTGTGTGTCATGTCTGTGGCATGTCCTCAATCTCTTCCCTTGCCCTTGTCCTTTGGACATCCAGCAGCCCTCTGTCAGTTGCACTCCACTCCTCTTTCCCTCATCCATCCGCCCCGCATCCCTCCCGACACCTCTCTGCGCTGCGTGCTGTCCGGCTGCGTTTATTTACCGCTGCACTCTGCAGTGTTTACAGCATCGATCCACCTCTGTTTGTTTAGTCCAGCAGCACCATCATACATCAAGTCAGGCAGAGACATTACTCACGCACAAACACACATACACAAACATACCCAGACGCTCGCATATGAAGTGCAAAGGGAAACAATGGACAGACAAAAAAAAACAGAACAGTGGGCATATGTTTGACTGGAAGTACAGTGTCACAAAATGTTGTCATGGCACAGCATGAACTGCTAAAGCGGGTATAGAAGGAAGAGAGGAAGAGAAACAGGATGACATAATCACCGCAGACACAGGTGCAGCTGGAGGTGAAAGAAAACTACAGAAAACTGCCGGGAGCTTTAGATATCACACTGCTCAACTCCTCTGTCGCTCCTGTTTGCTCTCTAAAACAAACACACAAAAGCGTGCTTACAACGGACTGTGTGAGGGAAGAAATGAACAATTTCTACAGAGTTCAGATGGCATAATGTAGATTTGGGACCTTGTAGCTAAAAGGTATTTTCTGAAATTGATAATTTAAGATGTTGACATAAAATCAAATTAATCTAATCTAATATATATTATATATATATATGTGTGTGTGTGTGTGTGTGTGTGTGTGTGTGTTGTGTGTGTGTGTGTGTGTGTGTGTGTGTGTGTGTGTGTGTGTGTGTGTGTGTGTGTGTGTGTCTGATCTGCTGAGAAAATGTGAAAATGAGAAAACATACTATTCTCTTTCTCCCCAGCTCCCAAACCAAAACCTGACAACACCCATAACGTATCGATGAATCTACTCCAAACTTGCTATTATCAGGCTCTAAATCACTCCTCTGTTTGTTCCCCCCTCCTTCCCGCCTGCTCGCCTTTCTCTTTCCTCTTCTCCCTCCCTCTCAGTGAAAGGTTGTCTGTCCTTGCTACCAACTGTTCACTCATCCAGACCAAACCCAAGTCTCCTGTCTCATGCACAAAGGGAGGCCCTGGTCTCTCCCAACAACCTCCCAGGAGAAAAAGTCACAATATATCAGCAGCAGGGGAGCAGGTGCGTTGATTTAAAAATTGCAGCTGGCTAAGACGGTGCAAGAGATCTGCTTATCATCTGAAAGGTCTGAAGGTGTTCAACTCACTTTTGTGTTTGCCCCCTTTTCTCAATTTCAAATAAGCTTGACAGCTAAGTTACAATATACCCGTAGTCACCAGCCGATCAAGCATGACGGCCCGCACAATAGATCCTCTCCTTTCACCTTGGCTTTCATGCTACTGGTTTTGACAAGAAAAGGCTGCGATTTCAAGAAAGTTGAACAGTCTGGAATTTGAGATCATTGTAAAAGTACAGTGTATTTCATTGGATTGTTTAATAAATATAATTAAATAATTGAACCTTGTTATTCATCCAGTAAATGAGCAAAAGACGGATGAGGAGAGAAAGAGAGGAGAGGGAGAGAAAGGGATTAGTTAAACGGAAAGAAGGGTGGGAGTTCGATTGGCCTGTGTGGATTTTAATTAGTGTTAATTGGCCACAGAGGGAAATGAAGGCTCAGAGAGAGTATGTGTATGTGTGTGTATTGATAAATATGCTTCTCTCTTCTCTTTCTCCCCCCTAGCAATGGTTGTTTTGAATGGTTGCGTCCCTAGTCAAGGCTGTATTGGTACACAGGTGGACTTAGGGACTGACAGGAGCTTCACATTCTGCCTTTCATACACCAATGAGATCCACTGGGTTTCTAGTTCACCCCCTCAACCCTGGCAGAGTCTGTATTATTACCATACTTCTGTTTTACTATAAGACACAAACATACACTCCCCTATCCTCGTCCAACAAGCAACAGATGTGCGAGCACATGTGCAAACTGCAGCTCAGCCAGTCAAAACATGACAATTCTCTATACAAACACACAAATCTCAGATTTTATTTAGGGGCTTTAGCCTGTAATTATAAATGCTTTCTATTGCTATCACGCATACTTGAGGTTCAAGCTGAAGTGTGTAATTTCTCCACCAACGTAACTGCAAAGACAAATTTTGTTTTCAAAAGGTTTCCAAATGCACCCACATCAGTCGTTGATTGAACAAACTGATAGCCCCACCTCAGCTCACGCCATTGGTCGAGTCAGCATTGTTGTGTACGACTAGACGGGTTTCTCAAAACAACAGGGGATTTTTTTTTTTAGAGCTACAGAGACACTGTTTACTGTTTTTGAGGAAAATAACCTATGAATAGCTTACTTGTAGTTGTCTCCGCATATTAAGATAGGATGGAGGAAAATTTTTAAATACCAGAAAATGTAATTATAAAATAAACGCAGCTGATTAAAAGAAATTAAGCATTAAACATCTGCACTCGTTTTGATAAATACCTGATTGACATCTTAAATCTTCCAGCATGTCGAGGAGAGCTTTGCTATTACTTTTTAAACAATCAGAGCATTTAAAATCTAGTGGGTGATATAACAAGTGGAAAAATACTGTAGAGTGACCTGACACTTGGGGATTGGCTGTACACTCAAGCATTTGTTGTAGCCAGTTTTGCATAGACAAATTTCAGAGAATTTAAAATGAACTTGATCCTTGACCGCCATGATGCTCTCTAACCACAGACAGAAACCTGCACATTTTCATTTAGAAATGTTACATTTTAACAGCTCATAAATCACAAAATAGTCCAAACACCTGTTAGTACATAATTTATAATCCGATCTGTGTGAGGTGCACAGTCAGAGACAGACACTAATTTCAGTCCTACAATTACAGCTGATATTTACTGTTCTACACCCCGCAGTTCGGTACAGTACGAGAGAGAGAGAGAGAGAGAGAGAGAGAGAGATAAGAAGGAAAAACAACATTGGAGAGAAAAATCAACTAAAGACTACGTAAACTCTAACAGAGAGCGTAGCCTGGCATGTGAGGCAAATCATTTATGTCTATCTGTGTGTGTGTGTTGAGGGGTGGCTGGAGAATCAGCAGAGTGTGCATCTCTGTCTCTGAACAGCTAGGTACGGTGGGGATCATAAATTAGACAAGGAAATTACTGCTAAGTGTGCGAATAAATTAAAGTGCGCTTGCTTCTGTAAACACTGTCTGACTACATAATTACTGAACACTCTCTGGAAGAGTGAAATAGAGGGAGGGAGATGGATGGGGAGGAGCGAGGAGAGTGATAGCCAAAAGGTTTGTGTTGATGGTTTATTCATTTATTCATGTGCAATGTGCAACATGTACGTAACCGTTTGACATTTCGCTTGAGAGGTTGCACAACACCTGCTTACTATCCTAAGATGGGAAATGAAGCTTGCCAAAAAAATGCACTTTATGACATTTATCAAGTGTAATTTAGCTTCTACAAAAGCACTGTGCTGACTGTGATGTGATCAAGCTTAAACACAAGCAAGGTTTGCTTTTCGAAGAAATGCTCATATTTAATTCAAACAAATTATTCAGAATTTATCATGCTACACAAAAAAAAAACCTCAAACCATTTCAGACTGATGTTTATATGGCATTAGTATGATGATCAGTGTGTTTCATGAGCGACTCACATTTTGCCGGCAGGCCGTAGGCTCCGGTGATCTTGGCATCCCCCGTTTCACAGCCGTTCAGAGTGGCACATTCCTTCTTCAACAGAGGACCAGCCCCACGATGAATGGCACCATCCACTGAAGGGGGAATATATATATACACACACATACATATTAAAATATATATACATATATATACATACACACAATGGTTGTTTTGTATATGAGCATTCTGCACACTTTTAATCAGATACAGATAATGTATTGCAGTAAGATTTATTTGAAATAATTACACACATTTATATACGCACAATAAATATAAATACATAGTAAAACATAAAACATATAATAATACACACATATGGCATAATATTTAGTCAGATAATTCAGATGGCAATCTACCAACACGCATTTTCTTTTGAAATGTCCTTTCATTTACTTTTTAAAACATGTTAAGCATAAAAACAAAGATAACACTTTACATGAATTAAACAGTTAAAATTAACTAAGAATGAACACTACATTTACAGCATTTATTAATCATAGTTAATGTTAATCTCAACATTTACTACTACATTTTAAAGATCTGTTAATATTAGTTAATGCAGTGTGAACTAACATAACATTTTTTATTAACTAACATTTAAGGTTAATAAATGCTGTAAAAATATATTACTCATTGTTAGTTCACATTAAATGCATTAACTAATGTTAACAAATGAGACCTTATTGTAAAGTGTTACCATATCACCAGTCACCTCTCAAATCAAAGGCAGATGATGGGCCCTTTTTAAAAATGTCATCACATGACAAATATTGTGCATTTTGGGGGCAACACAGCTTACCCCACTTTAATGCCGATAAACCCACCCCCCATTTATCATTTGAGGACAGAAAAAAAATCTGATTTCTCATAGCACTGAGGGCAGCAATTTGAGGGCCATAACAGTTTTACTCAAGGGTTTTCAGCACCCTGGCACTTTTGCTGATATGTGCTCAGAATCTCCAGGAGCGTGGTGATAAAAAGATAGAAAGATAGGGAATATATACCAAGAAGTACTGTAGAGAGTGAAGTGGAAAGAAAGATGAGGAAAAAGGACTGAGGACAGATGGAGGGAAGTTGTACTTTAGGGCTTTGGAGCCAAGGAAAGGGGATGAGAGGAAGGAATAGGGGAAAGATGCGAATGTGGTGACGAGGTGCGCCTATGGGAATAGCTTGCCTTCCTGAGTAATTGCAACATGCATGCACACACACTTTTATATTACACATCTTGTTAGCAGGTGCTAATTGGCTTTTTGCTTACCTGACGGGGTTTGTGACACGGGAAATAAAAACAAAAAACATAATATTTTCCTATATTGCATAGAGTTCTTTTTCCAACACTCTTTCACATGTGCTCCTCGCATGTAGTCCCACGCAACTCCCAACTAAATACACCCATGCATACGCTGCGCTCACACAACATTTCTGTATATAAAAGCATTAATTAACAGTTGTTCTCAATTTCCATCAAATCAGTTTGGCCTGGACTGGTCAGCAAGTGTTATCAAAATGCACCCTCTTATTGGCTAAGATGGTCACCATGGCAGCCATTAGTAAGAGCATTTGATTGGATCTGGCACATCTGCTTGCTCATGTCACAAATCCCACGACACCAATCCTCTCTCTCTCTAAACACTTGCCCGCCGTTCTGGGTTTTCAACTAGAATACCAACATTCCACTCAGTGCCAAGTGGAGAACAGAACACATGCATTTTCCCTCAAAAAAAAAAAAAATACAACCACCAATCAATACTTATCCGTGTGTAGCATTCCAGGTTGCTAAAAACAGTGTAAAGAAATTTCACAAATAGACATTAGTTTTAAGGAGTTTCAAAAGGGAGCCATATGCCAAAATGAAACGTTACACCACAAACGTACCAAAACCCCCAAAGAGACTCTAATGTCACTGTGTCCTTTTGTACAATCTGGAGCTTTCTCAGTTCTGAGCTTCAGGACTGACGTCTCCTACTGTAATGAACAGAAAATGTTGATCGCCTATAGTTATATGTGCCATTTCCAAGCATGATCCATCTGACCGTGAAACTAGGAAATCCAGCATGAATTATTTTCATCACTCACTCGCAGCCTCTCCCTGTTTCCTTACTGACTTGTTTTTTCATGTGTCTTCCTTTGATGTCCTGTCTAGTACACAGGAAAGAAACTATTTTAATAATCAGTATTTTCTTGTTTTCCTGCAAAATTATTAAGACATCCTTTAAACATACAGTGAATGTTTACAGTTTTAAAACTGTTCCCTTTCATGTAGTGTGTAATATAGCTGTTTGTGAATGTAAATGTTCTGCAAAGGTGTAAAGTCGAAAGTGCATGAAAAAAACTGCTCCCAAAAGAAAGAACTGCCTAAACGAGTCGTCTGCAATTCGAATCTCACTGCGTTACGGTTCTGCGTCACTAGATAAGACATTTTGCATAATGCCCGCGTATGTTGCTTTGTCAACTCGCGAACCCGTCCTTCAACGCAGGATTTTATTGAAGACTGCTTCTCAAATCTCAGAGTTTAACATGGGATTGCTTTAGAAAGATGGGTCAGTATTCAGTTTATTTGGATCAGTTTGCTCCTCAGAATCACGACCTGTATGAATAATTATCGATGAATATATATTCTACTGGGTGTTCAAAATACATCGTTATTACCGTCTTACTGAAATACTTCTGCTAAACAGCTGTGGGCCACTATTACCTAAAACTGTGTCTATTAATTCAGATTGTCTGTTCTTACAACTTTGATTAAAGACAATAGATGGAGCAAGATTTGTTTTACAAACTTTAATGTTACATCATGTTACGTCATTCACGTTAGTGCTCAGTTCCCGCATGTGCACCGCAATAAATTAAAAATAAATTGAAATATTTACGCTTGTCAGACGTAGAGTAAGCATTTTGAAATGCGAAGGCTGCTTATAAGCATGGATATTAGGATATTGGCTGTTTATAAGTACGTATAAAGCACATATTAATGCCTTATTCTGCATGACCATATTCTACATTCCTTAATCCTACCCAATGCGGGCGCTACACTTTTCCCTTATGTTGAACACGGAAGACGATTCGCAGGAAGATAGATCATTTACTACTACGTTTTAAATATGGATTTTTTTTTTAAACAAACGCATCTCTTCGCTTCAGAAGGCTTTTATTAACTCCCCGGAGCCGTGTGGAACAGTTTTATGACGGACATATGCGCTTTTATGGACTTCAAAAATTACCCAACAGTCACTGCTATTATAAAGCTTGGAAGAGCTTGAAAGAATAAGTGAGTAAGTAATATCTCGAATTTAGGCACATTTAACTTTGCTCTTCTTGTTCTAAAATATTCTATTCTAATCTTGTAATATTGCGTACATTTTGTTTTAAGGATATTTTTTATTATTACTGAAAAAATGCTTAATAGATTTTTGCAGTGCATCAACAATGCTAAACAGTATCCAAAACAAAGTATACCACTATACGACACATCCTAGCGCATCCATTCTTTTCTTTATCCTCTCTTCTGTTGTTTTAAACACATCCTCTTGTTTTTGCCCTCTCAGCTCTATAGTGCTTTTCCTGTTTTAAACACCAACAGGCAGCGACTCACCCCCTCATCTCTCTCTCTGCATGCAATGCTCTGAGGCTGTGTCCTCCCTGATGTATAGTTTGTCCCTGCCTAATTATCACCCAGGTTTGCCTTAACAAACCTCAGGAGGAGCCAACAAAAAAGAGGGAGAGAGTGTGAGCCTGAGAAAGCTGATGTGTTTGCATAATGGAGACAGAAATAGAGAGAAAAGAGGTGTTGGAGTGTTAGGGAGGAGAAGAGGTGATGGGGTAGGGCAGAGAGGCAGAAGGATGGGTGCAAACAGAGTAAAACAGAGAGAGAGAGAGAAAGGGAGATGGAAGACATGCAGAGGCACAAACTGTCAGTGAGGTTTAAATCGAGGGAGGTGAAGGTCAGGCCTAAATCAATTGCATTTGCGTTTGAGTAACTACAGAAAAAAACCCAGGTCAATATACAGCAGTGCGCACTTCTGAATTTGTGTTTGTGTGTGTGACGTGGTTCTGATGACTAGGATTCTCAAGTGCAGATTTATCACTAGTATTGATTAGCTAACGGGCAGGCACTTAACACGGGCAGAGAGCAAGAGCGGCGCACGCTTACAATCGACACACATGAATATGCGCAAATACTGAGTCAACAGTTGGACATTTCTGTTCATTTGCATAGCACTCTACTATCGTAAATTAAATATCTAAGATCTTGCAATGCACTTTCAAAATGCACACACACACCTCTTACACAGACTGTACACTACCGATTTGTACATCATCATTCAAAAGTTTGGGGTCAATAAGATTTTTCGGTAACACTAAAACAATTCTAATAATCTTCTAGCAATATATTTTTACAGCATCGATTTACCTTTGTTCAACATCATAAAAATTATGAAAAATTGATTCTTAAAAAAATAATAAAAAATAAATATGTTTGTTGTACAAAATATTTTTTTTATTTTAATGGTTAATAAATAAATATATACACATTTAAACTCAAAGTAATATCTTATGTATGTTAATTTATTAATGATATAATATCCTATTTAACGGTCATTATATAAAATGATTTTGACCAAAGAATGCAATGATTTACCAATTTGAAACAAGTATTCCAAAGAAGTGTCTTTTACTTTTGAATGCGGTCATGAAAAGAAAATTCTGCCATCATTTCCTCACCCTCGTGTCTTTCCGAACCTGTATGACTTTCTTCAAAATACATTTTTCAAAATATCTTTTGTGTTCCACAGAAGAAAGGTAACACTATTTTACAGTGTTCTTGTTACATATATTACACGTACTTAGTAATAACAGTAAATTATGAAAATCCCTCAACCTAATCCTAATCCTACACCAAAACTATCAAGTACATGCAGTTAAATAATATGACTCAGTACTTAACATATATAACACCGACACCTTAAAATAATGCGTAACCGAAAGAAATTAATAAAAGGACGGAGGGAGAGGCATAAATAAATGATGAAATATTTTTCATATTTCGGTGGAATATCGCTTTAATTCTGTCATGATGGTTTAGCAGTCAGTCTGGTGGAAACAGGTGTGCTGATATTATATTGCAAATGTTGCTATTTCAGGTTAGAGGTGGTTTCACACAGAGCATAGTCTATTGGAAAAAACAGTTGTTACATGTTACACACTTGTTATTTAGAACCTCCTGGGAGCAGGATCATTGCAGGCCCGTAACTAATGACTAAAAGTGCAACTCTGAGATAATTGCAGATGTAGTTACTGATCCTCAGGAGATGGGCTTATGTGATGGGCTAGTTTATATGTTGGATGTTAAACAATGTCCATATTGCCAAGATTACTCTTAAAATGCTATTAAAAATACCACAAAACTATCATGGAACATGTTCAAAAATACACCGAATTACTAATGGGACCATATCCAATGACCCAAATTGATACTTTTGTTGAAGTCCTTAAATATTAGTCTTAACTGTTCGTGCAACTGCAATGCCAAAGAACTCAATATTTGATGAATATTGGAACGTACAGATAGAAGGGAGGAATCTGAAGGCTTTACTGTATTTCTGAGAAGATCTACCGTCTTGTCAGATCAAAGCACTTTTTAATACATCACAGTGAGCAAACAGTTTTGAAAAAGCAGTCTCTCTTTAATTCCTCCATTTTATTCAGAATCTGCTGATGAATTGTTTTTCTCTTGTCGGTGTTTGTAGGCATGTGTGTATATGTGTGTGTGTGTGTGTTTGGAGGAGGAGCAGCTCTAGATGGTTTAAGAGTTTAGTGCTCATTTCATCTCACTGGGTCTCTAATCGCTCTTTTGCTCCTCAAATAGCGTGTCTGTTCTCACTCACGGGGCTATCAGAGATCGTCTGTTCAAATTCAGAAAAGTGCAAAGCCTCAGGCTGACAACAGCTCCCTTCACACACATACGTTCTCACTCTCTCACCTTTGTTTCCACCTGCTGATTCTCACTTGCTCTCTTTCACCTTCTAATTCCTCTCACCTCGCGATGCTTCTCTCTTTTAATGTCTTTTCCCTCTTGAGCTGTCTCTACATTTCTCATTCAGCCTCTGAAAAAGAGGGGGAAAAAAATCACTCCTCCTCCACCCAGAAGTGTCTTGTTAGCTGAAACGACAAAAAGAATACAGGTGATTCTTCAGGATGATGTCAAGAGACGTTATAGCAAAAAGTGACTGACAATACAAATTCAACCAGAGGGGAGAAGTTCAAGAACAATAATTGAAGAACTTCAACTCAAAAATATAAATATATATAAAATATATAATACACCATAATACACTACCAGTTCAAAAGTTTTTGGGCGTAAGATTGTTTTTATTGTTTTTGAATAAAGACTCTTATGCTCATCATCTTTACTTGATCAAAAATACAGTAAAAAGAGTACTGATGCGAAATATTACAATTTAAAATATATTTTAACAAACCTGAATTATTTTAGCATCATTACTCCAGTCTTTAGTGTCACATGATCCTTCAGAAATATTCTAACATGCTGATTTGAAAACAGAATTTATTTTAAATAGTAATTTATTTAATGTGTGAATACAAACTTAAATCGCTGCTCAAACTTACTTAAATTGATTCTTAATTTATTTTATAAAAATAAATATAATTAAATATAATTATATAATATAAAAATAAAATAAATCTATACTAATAATATGATGCATATCTATACAGTGTCATCATATTAGATTATCCATTATCTGAAGAATTCTGTTTAAAAGAGTCATAAGAAAAAAAAGAGCTAAGCAGACTATGAAATCATACTGTAACCTTAAAAAAAGTATGAGAACACAAAACTGTCAAATTGATACTGTAAAAAATAAAAATAAAATAAATAAATAAATAAAAATTATTTTGTCAGATTGTACAGATTGTAAGTAAACCTTAATAAGTCTGGTCAGCCAATGTGCTAATTGACATTTGCATCAATACAGTAAAAAGCAGGGTCTTGAACCTGTGTCATAGGTGAAACAAAAGCCTTCATCCAATTATACAAAGTAAACTTGTAGATAAAGAGCTGCTTTTTCCTTATGAGACCTGAATGATAAAAAATATATTGAAAAATGTTTTTGTCTATCAGCATTTTATGACAATAAAATGGAGAAGTTGCCTCTGTTCGCATCGAACCATGATGCACATTTGAGTTCAAGTATGTGGTGTAGCAGCACAACAAAGCAGCAGTGAAACAACGTTTCATGATCAGACAGTAAAGCTAAAACACAAATGAGCAATAAGATTGCTGATTATTTTTTCCCGTTTAAAATTCATTACACCTCTGCACATGGGCATTAAACTACATGATAAGTCACAAGCTTATGAGCCAACAAATAATTTACCAGATGGAGTTAATGTAAGCCCAGACAAACACATTTTTTTTTAAATGAATATACACACAGCCACAGAAAAAAGCACACACACACACACACACACACACACACACACAATTTAGCAACAGAGATAGACTGACAAACAGAAAACAGTATGGAGAGAGAGGTTACCATAGCAACTCCAAAGCCCAAAGGTTTGTTACTGAAACCTAGTTAATTACACGGGGAGGGCAAAGGAGGAGAGACGGAGACAGACGAGATGAGAAAGACAGGAGACGGAGCAGGAAAGATGTAATTTGCAAGTGGAGGCCCCTTTCTTTCCTGTCTGTCAGAGGGGGGAAAAAACTTCTAGGGAGAAGAAAAAAGGGATCAGATATGCACGAGGAAGGACGGAGAGCAAAACAGTGGGAGACAGAATGAGCAAAGGCTGTAAGTTGATGATACCCCAGGGAGAGAGATTTGCCATCTGCTTAAACCCTGTGTGCAGTGTCTTACCCAGGGGAAGGGTGACAGTAGTACCATAGAGATGATGATGTTCACACCACACACACACACACACACACACACACACACACACACACACACACACACATCTCTGTGAGCCATATTGACATGATGAGATTGTATGCGGGAATGTGTTCACCAAATGCAATCTTCTTATTCAGAACTGTAACAATTCCTTTCAGGCAGGATGAAATGGATCTGCGATGAAAACAATGTGCATGAACATCAATACAGAGGTTGGGATTGTAAACAAAAATACTGCGTTGATTCTTATAGTGTCAATTCGGCTCTACACAGCAAAGCACACAGCAAGAGGCAATATATGCCAATGACTAAAGTTTACAGGCGGATTAGGATCACAGAGAGGGATTAGAAAAAAGAAAAACAAAAGGATGAATAGTTGAGAATAAAAGAAAAGTTCAACAGAAGTTTGGGAGTGAGAGGAGGGACGGATGTAGATGGGAGGCATGAGGGACAGAGATAAAAGTTGGGAGGTATATTATGGATCAAGAATGTGCAACAACACAAGTATGAAAACTCAAACGAAGAGATGAAAAGAAAAGAGAAATGGTATTTTTTTCTTAAAAAAACAAACAAACAAACAAACAAACAAACAAATCAGACAGAGAGCAACTGAGAGTTTTTTTTTTTTTGTATTTTATAATAAATGCATTAAGAAGAACACACACACACACACATATCAGTGGAGTGCAATGGTGTTATGAAATTAAGTCCTCAGGTTTTTTTATGTTCCTTTTTTGTTTTGTTTTTTAATAAATCTAATGTAAATTCATGTTCCAGTTACACTTTGTCACATTTTCCTGGATAAATAAACTGTATTTTACATTACATTAAAAAATAAAAATAAAAATAAAAAAGACACCAAATACAACTCTATTTTGTATTATTACATTAACAATGTAATTAATGTTAAACATTTTTACAAATGACATCAGGTTAATGTTTAAATGTAAATTTGTACATTTATTTTAAAATAACTCACTAAAGGCAGTAACAATTTAAACAACATTTTTTTTGTGAACTAATGTTCAGCTGTTCTTGTTAATAGTCAACTTATTTTTGGATCAGTCATCATGCTCGGTAAATACTGAGATGAAGATGTATAATTCATCAAGCTGATTGCTTACTAAAAAAAAACAGGCCCCAGAGTCATCATGTTTTCAGGTCATTTCAAGTTTAATTTTGACTTGACAACGTGGTGATATTTAGATGGCTTAGCGTTTACCTCGTTTTGAATTAGTCTTCCCATTAATGCAATCATTATGTTCATTCAGAGTCTGATTCAAGAGCACAGAACAAGAACATGCACGAAAACAAGAGGCAGGATTTATTATGCGTGAACCAATCATAACTAATCACATCCAATAGCACGATGGAGGCATTGCCTCCTCTCACGTGACTCTCACATTCTCAATTAAAACACAGAATTGTTGACATTTTTGCAGATTTATTAAAAAAGAAAAACTGAAATATCACATGGTCCTAAGTATTCAGACCCTTTGCTGTGACACTCATATATTTAACTCAGGTCCTGTCCATTTCTTCTGATCCTCCTTGAGATGGTTCTACACCTTCATTGAGTCCAGCTGTGTTTGATTATACTGATTGGACTTGATTAGGAAAGCCACACACCTGTCTATAAAAGACCTTACAGCTCACAGTGCATGTCAGAGCAAATGAGAATCATGAGGTCAAAGAAACTGCCTGAAGAGCTCAGAGACAGAATTGTGGCAAGGTTCAGATCTGGCATAGTCTGACATGGTCATACTCAATACTAGCAGAACATGAGTCTGATCCTGCTGCTCCATTGGGCTTTGATTATGGGGCGTGTTTCAACCGAACCAGGAAAGACCTCAATTGATAGACCTACAACCAATCAGAGCAACAGAGCAACGCGTAACGTTAGTAGTCAAATGTCAGCAGAACTCAACTGCACTGTGTTGCCAAGTCCGTGTTTTTCCACGGGTTGTTCTCCATGTCCGTGGGTTGAAGCAACCCCAATTATGTGAAATCTAGACCCAGCAATGCGAATTTTGGCAGGCTACCTTGAAGAGACAACAACTTCGTGACTGTTCTTGAATGGCCCAGCCAGAGCCATGACTTAAAACCCAATTGAGCATATCTGGAGAGACCTGAAAATTGCCTGTCTACCAACGTTTACCATCCAACCTGACAGAACTGGAGAGGATCTGTAAGGAGGAATGGCAGAAGATCCCCAAATCCAGGTGTGGAAAACTTGCATCTTTCCCAAAACACTCATGGCTGTATTAGATCAAAAGGGTGTTTCTAATAAATACTGAGCAAAGGGTCTGAGTACTTAGGACCATGTGATATTTCAGTTTTTCTTTTTTAATAAATTTGCAAAAATGTCAACAATTCTGTGTTTTTCTGTCAATATGGGGTGCTGTGTGGACTTTAATGAGAAAAAAATGAATTTAAAAATTCAATGGCTGCAATATAACAGAGTGAAACATTTAAGGGGGTCTGAATACTTTCCGTAGCCACTGTGTACACATAGCCTACACAAATGCTGGGTTAAAAACAACCCAGGGTTAGGTTGAAAATTGACAAACACTTTCTCACTGGTTTCTCCTTCTCCCTGGTGGCAGGCTATTTCAGACACACAAACTTCCGTTCCAAACACTTGGCCATTACCTTTTCTGTACAACCACACTTAATATAACAAAGAGATGTTATATTTGTATGACTCCCATACCACACACTCTAAAAATGCTGGGTTAAAAACAATCCAAATTGGGTTGAAAATGAACAAACCTATATTGGTTGGGTTAAACGTTTGCCCAACCTGCTGGGTGGTTTTATTTCACTCTACTATTGTTTAAACATTACTGTATTGCTTGCTTAAAATGAACCCAAAGTATGTTGAAAATTAACATGTATTAATATGTTAATAAATTAACATTATTATTAAGTTTAATGAATAATAATTAAACAATACACATGTATTAAATTGCTTATAAATAAATGTTAACCTTTTGATTGCTATTGTTGCCTCTAGTAATTATGAATCGGATTTTTAATTTCCAACCTTGGGTTGATTTTAAGCCAGCCATATAGTAATTTTTAAACAATAGTTGGGTTAAATAAAACTGCACATTGGGCAAACATTTAACCCAACCAATATAGGTTTGTTCATTTTCAACCCAAATTGGATTGTTTTAAACCCAGCATTTTTTAGAGTGTGTGGTATGGGAGTCATACAAATATAACATTTGTATAATCTCTTTGTTATATTAAGTGTGGTTGTACAGAAAAGGTAATGGTCAAGTGTTTGGAACGAAGTTTGTGTTTCTGAAATAGCCTGCCACCAGGAGAAAGAAACAAGTGAGAGAGACGTTGAGTGTATGTCTGAACAGATGTCCTTAATGTCTGACACTCCAGAACCCTGCAGACACCTTGGCTTGTGCACACAATCACATTTATAAACACACTCTGTTTACACACAACTCCTCTCAAGATAGCTTCATAAACATTTACTTCACTATATGTGCAGGGCTTCAATTACATGCAAGTCAAAGTCAATCAAACTCACAGTTCAGTGCGCTGACTGCCTCACAGTCACATGCAGTCCTAGAGGGAGGCCCTAACAGCAAACTGCATGCCATGCATTACAATTTAATATGACATAACCACAAAACACAACGCTGATAATGCTATATAGGCTACAATCACGTTATTAAAAAGGAATCAAAGTCTGAATGAAAAGGAAAACATTCCACATATTCTACATTGACAATACTCTGCAAGCGGTAGACACAAATTGGCTTTATAGAGAGTAAATAACATTCTTTGAGGATAAAAAAAGTCAGCTGGTAATTTTATTTAGAAATGCAAGGTTGCGTGATTTATGCGTAAGTGATCAAACCTAGACGCCAGCTAAAGAAAATGCTTGGAGTGGAATTTTAGCATGGAAAATATATCATTATAAGTATGGCATATATGTGATAGCCAGTGCTATATTATTGTAATATTTTTTTGAATATGAATTTTCATATCTATTCATAGGCTACACTCACGTAATGCAAACCTAAATTATATTTAAAAAAATCCATACAAACTCATACGCATGATATATATCAACATTTTATATTTAGGGCAATTTAACGCCATATACCATGCCATATTCACTTCAAATATAGATGTTTTGTTCGTAAAGTGATCTATGTTAAACCCCGTTACTCTGCTGAGGAGATGAAGGGGTGGAGTGGCGCGAAAGAGAGAAAGCGCGAGGCACATCGCTCTGAGTGACAGGAGAGAGAGAGATTCCGAGCGCGCGCGATGGTCACAGCGAGTCTGACTGACTGAAGCTTAGGCGGCTAAAACACAGAGAACGAGGAAATCCAAACCCATTGAGGGGGAAAAAAAACACGACATAGAACAGAAGAAAATAAACACATTTGAATTTAATCGAAGGAAAGATGCCGTTTAGCCAGACTGAGGTATGTTGGCTCTAAACACTTCTTCATATAAGATACTTGTTATGGTCAGTCTGAGAGGACTGAGGTACATTTATTTTCTGGTCTGCTAAACTCTCAATTCAACTGTAAGGAGGTATAAATATATATTTTTAACGCGGTTTAGAGAATACTGATATATTCTGACTGAATGCTCTATCTCTCTAATTTGTGCTTGATTTGTTTGCTCGTACGCGTGTGTTTAATCAGTCTGAGGCGGCAGTCACATAGGATTTAAATGCAGGCGCTTAGAATTAAGATCCAGGATTGCGACTCTCACTCATTTATTTTAATGACCCGTTATTAAAGGCGCGTGACTGTGTACAGTGCCTAAAAGCTCTTGTTTGCTCATTATTGCTATTTAAATACTGGTAGCTATACAATTTGGTGAAAATTTGCATTTGTTTTTGTACTTTCAAACAAACCTGGTGCAGAGTGCAGAGCACTGTAACTTACCTTCTCTCTGTCGATTATGAGAAAGTGTACACTGGCGACATCATACAATACAGTAGAACATCTAATAATATCGTTTGATATTAAATGACACTTTTAATGGCACTGATTACTTGTCCTATAGACCGTGATGTGATTTTAACAGAAGCACACAATTCAGTATGTATTTAGTGGTTGTAAATGAGACCATGATGCTTGAGTTGTGACTTGCTTTTATATTTAACAATATTTATTCTATGGATACATCCTGTTGTTAAAATTAATGTTCACAGTAAAGTGTTTACTGTGAACTGCACTGTTGTACTAAAGTACTTTTTCCTTTTCACCTCTAGTTTTTCAATAAGATCCATTTGTGTAAGAAAAGAAAGAAAGAAATTTAGTTTTGGGTCTCATGAAAGCCAAAAGTACTCCTCTGTAAATCCTCAGGGAAATCATCTTGCTTTCTGAAGGTGCAGTAAGTGAAGAGCGAGAGGGAGCGTATATATGTGTGTGTTAACATGGTGGCAACACTTATATATTTTATCATATTTTGTTATTTCTCATCTCTTTTTTTTTCTTGCCCTGTTGGTAACAGCCAAGAAACAGTGGGGGTTTTGTAGAGTCGCCAGCATGAGTTCATAGCCATGCCAAAACAGTGGGTCCAGTATGTAACAAACATGCTTAACACTGCATGAAAGAAGTACAGCAAGACCTGCGTCATGCACACACACATAACCCTTCAAACACAGGCCCAGCTACCCCAAAAATATTTTAATTATGAGTACCACTACTCTTACATGTTTTCTTTTCCATAAGAAGCTATTTGAGCTATGCATTTTTTTATTGCATACAAATATTCCATACAGCAAATTAAAAAACAACAACTTTCCATCGTCCATCACTTACGCAGTCTACTAAAGCCCATCTTGTGGTCACAAAACCACTACATGAACTACATCGTGTACAAGAGTGAGACATTTGGGATTAGCACAGTACTTCAGATCTAACTGAACTCACACACAGCAGATTAAACAGATTTAGAGTACATCACCTCTAAAACAGATTAAGATGGTGGTCAAATGCAGATCTGAGTGCAACATAGCTTAGAAAGAGAAAATTCACGAGAGATTAAATCTGGTTATGGCCTAACTTTTTTAAAGAGTAATTAATCTCTTTCTGTTGCAGCAATTTTAGGGGTGCTAATGCTATTTCATGCATTCTGAATTATTTTACTCTTATTTAATTATTTTACACTTCTCCGGATGGAGCGTGCGCTCAGGAGCAAAAGCAGGAGCTTTTGGGTTACAACATGAACTGTCTGTGTTGTCATTTTGTTTTTAGAGCACAAAATCAACATCAGTTTTTGGATGTGAGGAAAGATAACCTTGTTCAGATTCCAAAATAACCCAGCATTAAACAGGGGATGCAGTTTTCCCGGAGCACAGAGTTCTCCAAGTGTGTTTGTTTGTTTGTTTCCGGTCATGAGTCGATACCGCAGGCAGTGAGTGAAACTGCATCAAATATCTGTTTTTGTTGGTAGTCTGCACATAAGTGCATATACTGTCAACAACACAAATGTATATTGAATAGAAAGTTATCCAGGGACAGATTGTATTATGTGTTTGTCTCATAAGTGTGTGTGTGTGTGTGCTCTCTTTAGCTCCGCTCACAGCACTCCTTCACGAGCTCGGGTGTTTTGAAAAAATCAGTACACTGTTTTTGTCTTTTATAAATGTGATAAAACTAAAGACTCTGAGATATGAAGGATGCAATACTATTCTATAGATACTCAAAATTAACAAGAGACGGCTGAAACGGTGTGTGTACATTTAAAGGTTAGTTCACCCAAAAATGAAAATGCTGTCATTAGTTACTCACCTTTGTCGTTCCAACACTGCAAGACATTAGTTCATCTTCAGAACACAAATAAATCTGAAAGCTTTCTGTGCCTCCATTGACAGTCTAATGACAGAGTTTAAATTTTGGGGGCGATTTTTAAATTTTATTTCAAGCTCTCTGCATTGGCAGATCTCTAGACAGCAGCTTTAGTTTTTATAATTCACAGTTGGGCCTGTGAGAGTGGCGTGCATGTCAGTGGGGTCACTCTGCAGTGGGTTGCATCATGAAAACACAGCATTACAGATTTCAATAGAGATAAAGCAGCTTCACACATGGCTACTTTTCTCTATATCTTTACTTATACCAGGGTGGGGGTGGGGGTGGTCAGAGCTAACCTGCTAACAGGTTTAAGCAATCACTTTCAGCACCTACAGTAAAAAGACTGTTACCAGTAGCAGAAAACCACTAACAGAAAAATAAACCAAGACACACAATGAGCCTTCCACACACTCACTATTATTACAGCTAGTTCACTATAAATTGATTGAGTATAGCATTTGTTTCTAATGAATTGCTTTGTCAAAGCCACTGTGGTTTGTATCAAAACATTGAATGCACTTAGTTTGCACACCAAACAGAACAGAGGAATACATAGATGAAGAAGTGAGATAGTTGAGTGGTTTGAGGCTGGCAGAGAGACTGAGCATTTCATTATAACCATCACCACTGTTGCTAGAGCAACTCATATTCTATTCAAAATTGGGTAACAATTTTTTGTAGTTGTTGTAGTACAAAATGGCAAACAACGCAGACAAATAACACATTCATGTGATATTTCTCTTACCCTGGCACTATATTCAAAAATGGATCACCCATTCAGTTTGAATCACCCAGTCATTTGGTATGTCCAATCAATATGCAAGTACTTCTAAGACTACAATAATACAGTGTTAGCTCATGTTTTCTAGGCTGGCAGCTGTAATAATCTCACACTTGATTTCCAAGACTCCCTAGCATTACCAAACACAGTAATCTGGAGCTTTTACTTCAGTGCTCTCAATGCGGTTGCAAAATGTGCATTGCAGTTTTTGAAAAATATTGCTGTTTACAATGCGTAAATACATCCATTGTGGTGATCTGACTCAGTTGAACAGGATCTCTGTACATGTTTTGGTGAGAATGGTTCTGTTCAATAACCCTGTAACTTAATGTTACCTGCAGTTAGGGTTGGGTGATATGATAATGATGACTTGTTTTATTTCATGATAACTATATATATATTTATTATGGGTTTATATATGGGATTAAATAAACGATTTTTGTTAGCATAGACTTTGTGCATCAAAAATATTCCTTTTCTGGTAAATTAATAAATGATGAGATAAAATAAGTATAATGAACTATGCAAAAAGCATTTTGAAAGTATCCAGCATATTTTAGAATTACCCAAAAATCAAACATAGTTCTCCCCTCACGCATGTTATTACGTCCGTCAAAAACTTCGACATAACACACTTATGGGCATCAATCACTTCACTGAATACTTGCCAGGTAAGAAAAAAATCATTATTACCTTATAATCCACTTGCTTTCAAATCCACATAATTTAAATATCACACCAATTGAAAACAAACTACCAGATGTTTTGAATGCGTCATGGTTTTCCGAGAAGGGAGAAAATGTTGACCTGAGTGTATCTGTCAGAGCGATAACACACCGTCAGCATAAATTAGTTTGAAATTAAATCGCAATGATCAGGAAACTGAGTGAAATATTTCACACTGCATGCTTAAGAGAATAAACATCAATCCAATAAAATAAAATAAACACTCGGTTAGTAAAAATCATTCAACATGTGCTGGTTTTGACAGACATTTTTTACACACAAACTACAATTTCTGATTCTGGAATTTTAATATTTTCAATAACTTTCAATTCTTGATTTAGCAATGATAAACTGTTCTGATCTTGAGATGAGTCCCTGTAGTAGATTAGAAGATAGATTAGATAGATAGATAGATAGATAAGATAGATAGGATAGATAGATAGATAGATAGATAGATAGATAGATAGATAGATAGATAGATAGATAGATAAGATAGATAAGATAGATAAGATAGAAGATAGATAGGATAGATAGATAGATAAGATAGATAAGATATATATAAGATAGATAGATAGATAGATAGATAGATAGATAGATAGATAGATAGATAGATAGATAGATAGATAGATTTTTATGTCATACTCCTAGAAAGAGAAATCTGATAAAGCTGAACAAGGTTATGACACCAATATTCTTCTTTTAATCCACTTACTCTAATCTTATAGGAGACTCCAACTGAATCATAATTTCTAAGTTATTGATTCATTATATATTGCAGTAAGGAGTTTGATGCACTGCTTTAGAGAGCTCTGAGCTCTTAGTAATGTCCTTTTTAAGGGCGGAAATGCATACAGACTCGTCTTGCTCTTTGGAGAGGGAACAGCACCCACACAACAATGAGTGTTTTGTCTTATCCTCTGCCAGGCCAGGGTTGTCATAGACACAGGACCTACGTCAGAGTCATTTATTAATCATTGTGGCCGTTTTGGTCATTGACACAAAGTAATTTTTTATTTTGCCTGAATCAAACGCTCTTCTGTTACACATAGATCTCTAGATGTGCCTCGCCTGCCGTGAACCAGTCAAGAAAAGACAGCGTTGTGTGAAAGAAAGTATGATAGAGGAGATTGTGTCTGAGGCAGGCAGAGTTTATAGGTAAAATGGGTCTCAAAGAGTTGCCTGTTTAGCTCTACAATCAATGAAAGGGAGGCGATATGAATTAAGCGAATGTGATAATTGGGCAAGGTCTGAAAGGGGCCTGTAACAGTCAGAATAGATGGATTTTATTATTCCACGCAAAAACAGCTGCAAGCTCTGAACTAGGCTTTGATAATGCAACTAGTTTTGAAGTGCTGCTAATTTTAGCACGTGGCAGGTTAATAGAGTAAGTCCGAACATACAAAATTACTTGCATTTTATGTCAAAACTGATATGAAGCGTGCATAGACTGAAAGCACATCCTCTTAAACTCTGCAGCCTTCATTGAAATTACATAGCTTATCAAAAACATGCTAGTTAAATCATTACAGCTCATTTATAATTTACATGCAGAGACCCATTCAAGCAGAGCTACAACTTTTAATATTTGTGTTCAGTTACTTAAAGTGATACTGTGTAGTGTGGGAAGAACGCAAAAATGCATGTACGTGTTTGTGCACAGCATGGGGCCTTGCAGTTTGGCTCTAAATGAGCTATAAAAAAAACAAATGCACAGGCCTCCCATAGGAAGACAAACGCAGCCCAGCTTAGTAGAGATCGCTTCTGAACATGGTTCGTTTCACTCTCCGCTCTGTGAGTGGGGTTTGTCGAACATGTGGGCAACTTTGTTCACTGACCTAAATGCATGAATTGTTTTTATATAAAAAGTGCCACTTTTTATTCACAACACAGTGGGGCTGTTTATTATGACATTTTGCTCTGTCTTATGTGAAATGCTGATAAGAGAAATTTACCCACATTAAGTCAAATTCAGACAAACCTAATTATTTTTCTTTCTGTGTGCATGCTCTGCTTTTGAGTGTTTGTGTTTGATGTTCATACGCACTGGATGAGGGACAGCAAGAGGTATGATTGGTTGTTTGTATGTGTGTGTGTGTGTGTGTGTGTGTGTGTGTGTGTGTGTGTATATACGCTTGAAAACGGAGAGAAAGTGAGCATGGAAGTATTCTGCACGTAAATTGTCTGCTCATTTCAAGTGACTGCATCATTTACAAAGAAACTAGGAGCATAAGAAAGAGAAGAAAAGGGCAAAAGAGAAATAGGTCTGAAATGGTAATGCAAGGGAGGAATATTACTTGAAAGAGACAAGGAGCTAGTTGAAATGCATCACCAGAAAGTGATTTACGTATATGTCAGTGTTCATGTATAATTCTAATAAAAGCCCATCTTATCCAGCTGGAAGGGTGGATGGTTTATTGGCACAGAAAGATTGGGATCACAAATAGGAAGGGAGATGGGGAAACAAAATAAATGAATGAATGTAAACAAATTAGAAGACAAGTGAAGAAAGGAAAATGGCTGGAAGTAGTGACAGTGATAAATATCTGTCATATATTTACAAAATGGATGACATACCTCAAGAAAAGTAAACATAATACATGACAATATTAAAAAATGTGATCGCAAAAATAACAACAATTTGCCTTCAAAGAATAAACAGAAGATGAATTAGAAATTGGAAAAGTACACTAAAGACTCGTGAAGTAAAAATGTGGTTTAGCATTTACCTGTTCATTAGGGACCATGAGAGAGGAAAAAGATGAGGTAGAATTTAGAGAGAGGCGAAAAAGCATTAATTATTTCAGTAGCAAAACACTGCATAAAATGTAATGGTCTGTATTTATAGAAGAGTCAGGTATCTCTGAAGTAAAACAGAGAGAATTTAAACCACAGACAGTCATGTTATCCATGGAAATGTCTAAAAGCATTTGATCTACGAGGTGACTCATAACATCTCATTTTCTTTATTCAGATAACAATCAAAACAAACTCAATATAAGAGTATAGCTATTTCTCATCAAACCAAAGACCTTAAAACGCTCTGTTAAACCTCAGGGTCAAGAACATTCATTCTTGTCCATTAAAATGATTTTATAGGAGATGACTGCTTAGTACACAATTTTATAGAGAGTGCTGCTAGCACTGTCAGAGTTATGAGGGGTAGGGTTTCATTTGCATGTTGCAGGTGCAGATGTACAACTCCAAATGCATCCTGCTGCTACATTTGACTCCATCTTTCATGATTAAGAAAAGGTAAATAAAGCTTATTCATTCTCCTCATCTGTAGGCATCCAAGTCCATTCATCTATCTTCTTTGCAACTTATGAATTACAGTACTGTCATTCTGACATCTTGGCATGAGATATAAAGAAAGGCAAAGAATATTGAATATTGGCATGTCACTCAAAACACACCAAAATAAAATAGCCAAGATATAGTCAAAGTCATAGATTTTTTGTCACATCGAAAGCCTATAACAGAAATATAAGGATAAATGCCATAGTCCAACTTCCACTATTTGTCTTCGCATGTCCTTCAATCCCAGTCATACTTTGTCGATAAATGCAATCAGCTTTAAGATTAAAAAATGCTTGTATTCGTTTTAAAATACCAGTAAGCCCTGATGGGGTTTTATTGTATTTCATATACATTTAAGAGTTCTGTGTCACATCAATTCAGTAGGCCTCTCTCTCTCTCTCTCTCTCTCTCTCTCTCTCTCTCTCTCTCTCTCTCTCTCTCTCTCTCTCTCTCTCTCTCTCTCTCTCTCTCTCTCTCTCTCTCTCTCTCTCTCTCTCTCTCTCTCTCTCTCTCTCTCTCTCTCTCTCTCTCTCTCTCTCTCTCTCTCTCTCTCTCTCTCTCTCTCTCTCTCTCTCTCTCTCTCTCTCTCTCTCTCTCTCTCTCTCTCTCTCTCTCTCTCTCTCTCTCTCTCTCTCTCTCTCTCTCTCTCTCTCTCTCTCTCTCTATCTCTCTTTCACCTGTGCCACTTTAGTGCATCTTTATCACATTCACAAGCCACTGGCTCTGTTCAGTGCACAAACACTGAATATAATAAGGACATAAATCAGTAAAGCCATTTATGCATTATGCATTAATGGCGGAAATGCATACAGACTCGTCTTGCTCTTTGGAGAGGAACAGCACCCACACAACAATGAGTGTTTTGTCTTATCCTCTGCCAGGCCAGGGTTGTCATAGACACAGGACCTACGTCAGAGTCATTTATTAATCATTGTGGCTGTTTTGGTCATTGACACAAAGTAATTTTTTATTTTGCCTGAATCAAACGCTCTTCTGTTACACATAGATCTCTAGATGTGCCTCGCCTGCCGTGAACCAGTCAAGAAAAGACAGCGTTGTGTGAAAGAAAGTATGATAGAGGAGATTGTGTCTGAGGCAGGCAGAGTTTATAGGTAAAATGGGTCTCAAAGAGTTGCCTGTTTAGCTCTACAATCAATGAAAGGGAGGCGATATGAATTAGCGAATGTGATAATTGGGCAAGGTCTGAAAGGGGCCTGTAACAGTCAGAATAGATGGATTTTATTATTCCACGCAAAAAACAGCTGCAAGCTCTGAACTAGGCTTTGATAATGCAACTAGTTTTGAAGTGCTGCTAATTTTAGCATGTGGCAGGTTAATAGAGTAAGTCCGAACATACAAAATTACTTGCATTTTATGTCAAAACTGATATGAAGCGTGCATAGACTGAAAGCACATCCTCTTAAACTCTGCAGCCTTCATTGAAATTACATAGCTTATCAAAAACATGCTAGTTAAATCATTACAGCTCATTTATAATTTACATGCAGAGACCCATTCAAGCAGAGCTACAACTTTTAATATTTGTGTTCAGTTACTTAAAGTGATACTGTGTAGTGTGGGAAGAACGCAAAAATGCATGTACGTGTTTGTGCACAGCATGGGGCCTTGCAGTTTGGCTCTAAATGAGCTATAAAAAAAACAAATGCACAGGCCTCCCATAGGAAGACAAACGCAGCCCAGCTTAGTAGAGATCGCTTCTGAACATGGTTCGTTTCACTCTCCGCTCTGTGAGTGGGGTTTGTCGAACATGTGGGCAACTTTGTTCACTGACCTAAATGCATGAATTGTTTTTATATAAAAAGTGCCACTTTTTATTCACAACACAGTGGGGCTGTTTATTATGACATTTTGCTCTGTCTTATGTGAAATGCTGATAAGAGAAATTTACCCACATTAAGTCAAATTCAGACAAACCTAATTATTTTTCTTTCTGTGTGCATGCTCTGCTTTTGAGTGTTTGTGTTTGATGTTCATACGCACTGGATGAGGGACAGCAAGAGGTATGATTGGTTGTTTGTATGTGTGTGTGTGTGTGTGTGTGTGTGTGTGTGTGTGTGTGTGTATATACGCTTGAAAACGGAGAGAAAGTGAGCATGGAAGTATTCTGCACGTAAATTGTCTGCTCATTTCAAGTGACTGCATCATTTACAAAGAAACTAGGAGCATAAGAAAAGAGAAGAAAAGGGCAAAAGAGAAATAGGTCTGAAATGGTAATGCAAGGGAGGAATATTACTTGAAAGAGACAAGGAGCTAGTTGAAATGCATCACCAGAAAGTGATTTACGTATATGTCAGTGTTCATGTATAATTCTAATAAAGCCCATCTTATCCAGCTGGAAGGGTGGATGGTTTATTGGCACAGAAAGATTGGGATCACAAATAGGAAGGAGATGGGGAAACAAAATAAATGAATGAATGTAAACAAATTAGAAGACAAGTGAAGAAAGGAAAATGGCTGGAAGTAGTGACAGTGATAAATATCTGTCATATATTTACAAAATGGATGACATACCTCAAGAAAAGTAAACATAATACATGACAATATTAAAAAATGTGATCGCAAAAATAACAACAATTTGCCTTCAAAGAATAAACAGAAGATGAATTAGAAATTGGAAAAGTACACTAAAAGACTCGTGAAGTAAAAATGTGGTTTAGCATTTACCTGTTCATTAGGGACCATGAGAGATGAAAAAGATGAGAGGTAGAATTTAGAGAGAGCACGAAAAAGCATTAATTATTTCAGTAGCAAAACACTGCATAAAATGTAATGGTCTGTATTTATAGAAGAGTCAGGTATCTCTGAAGTAAAACAGAGAGAATTTAAACCACAGACAGTCATGTTATCCATGGAAATGTCTAAAAGCATTTGATCTACGAGGTGACTCATAACATCTCATTTTCTTTATTCAGATAACAATCAAAACAAACTCAATATAAGAGTATAGCTATTTCTCATCAAACCAAAGACCTTAAAACGCTCTGTTAAACCTCAGGGTCAAGAACATTCATTCTTGTCCATTAAAATGATTTTATAGGAGATGACTGCTTAGTACACAATTTTATAGAGAGATGTGCTGCTAGCACTGTCAGAGTTATGAGGGGTAGGGTTTCATTTGCATGTTGCAGGTGCAGATGTACAACTCCAAATGCATCCTGCTGCTACATTTGACTCCATCTTTCATGATTAAGAAAAGGTAAATAAAGCTTATTCATTCTCCTCATCTGTAGGCATCCAAGTCCATTCATCTATCTTCTTTGCAACTTATGAATTACAGTACTGTCATTCTGACATCTTGGCATGAGATATAAAGAAAGGCAAAGAATATTGAATATTGGCATGTCACTCAAAACACACCAAAATAAAATAGCCAAGATATAGTCAAAGTCATAGATTTTTTGTCACATCGAAAAGCCTATAACAGAAATATAAGGATAAATGCCATAGTCCAACTTCCACTATTTGTCGCATGTCCTTCAATCCCAGTCATACTTTGTCGATAAATGCAATCAGCTTTAAGATTAAAAAATGCTTGTATTCGTTTTAAAATACCAGTAAGCCCTGATGGGGTTTTATTGTATTTCATATACATTTAAGAGTTCTGTGTCACATCAATTCAGTAGGCCCCTCTCTCTCTCTCTCTCTCTCTCTCTCTCTCTCTCTCTCTCTCTCTCTCTCTCTCTCTCTCTCTCTCTCTCTCTCTCTCTCTCTCTCTCTCTCTCTCTCTCTCTCTCTCTCTCTCTCTCTCTCTCTCTCTCTCTCTCTCTCTCTCTCTCTCTCTCTCTCTCTCTCTCTCTCTCTCTCTCTCTCTCTCTCTCTCTCTCTCTCTCTCTCTCTCTCTCTCTCTCTCTCTCTCTCTCTCTCTCTCTCTCTCTCTCTCTCTCTCTCTCTCTCTCTATCTCTCTTTCACCTGTGCCACTGGCTCTGTTCAGTGCACAAACACTGAATATAATAAGGACATAAATCAGTAAAGCCATTTATGCATTAATGGTTCACAGATTACAGTAAATGCACTGGTGAACATCCAAGAGGATGGGAGCCAAAAGAGAGAAGAGAGGAAACGCACAGGAATAATACAGGAAAATGGGGATATGGGGAAAACAAGGTGCGTTCCCTCTCTGTTCATCCACGCATCCCTGTCACACTTACCCCTCATCTCTACTTCTCCCTCTCTTTGCTCATGGTTGTTCATGCTAAAAGGCTGCAGTGTGTGGGTGTGTGTTGAGAGGCTGGTCACATCCCTGCGTCTCCTGCCATTTTCACTCCCGTTGCTGAATTACCCCTGATTACCTTTAGCTAATTATCATCAGATCTTAGAGAGTGAAATACACACATATACATGCACACACATATTACTATTCAGCGCTGCAGAGCCACTGGCAGTTAAAGATCTGAGACATCATTGGACTGAAAAGTGAGAGCGAGAGAGAGAGAGAGAGAGAGAGAGAGAGAGAGGGTACCGAAGCACATCTCATCAAGGTGTTTGTACTCCACTGTCAAAACATCTCTGTTGCAATTATATATATTTTTTCCTTTCTTCACTGAATAGTAGGTAATTACAATGAGTAGACTGTGCAATGAATTAGTCCGCCTTCTGAAAAGAAGTTTTAAAGCGTCATTAGCAAAAGACAGATCTGTCGCTTCATGAATGTGACAATTGCAGAATATTCTAGAACACTTACAATTCTAGAATGCAGAGTCCCATTGACAAAACCATTTTAAAACAGAACTGCACTGTGGACAAGATCACTACAAAACTGTAGCCTGGAGGCCTAGAGCACTAGTTTCAGAGGCATGTGCTGATATGGGAACTGAAAAATATCCTGACACACAAGTATGCCCTCCGGCCAATGCTCTGCTATTATGGCGTCTATCTTCATATCCCCAATGTAAGCCACATACACACATACAGTCACTCACTGTTCAGTAAAATACCACAATTCCTGAGGGCCCTATACCAATCATGTCATATTAACTGAGTTTGCTGCTCTTATGTGCAAGGGACCAGGCAGTAACAAAAAGCTCTTCAGTTGTTTACATTGTTAGCCAGCCAATACAACAACGTTATTCAACAGTGCTTCTTGTGAATTAATAATGAACTGGATTTGCTGGGGAGTAATTATTTCATGATGTACTTGAGTAATATTTTATGACAAAGCTGCGTGAGGAACGAGATACCATTAAGATTTCATGCTCCTTCATGATCCTAAGACCAAGCCCAGTGAGCCTCAGTGTGTCTGTCTTTGTGTCAGTGCTGTGAATATCTGTTTTTGTGGATACTGGGCCTGACAGTCATTTCTGCCACCAAATTTGATTCCAATAGGTTCATCAATCTTCCTTCTTTCCTTTACTCCCCCATCTGCCCCTCTCTCTCTTTTCCATTCTCTCTCCCTCGCTCAGCAAATGAGAAATTGAAAAGCAGAGATGGGCAGGTTACGTGCACAGGATGGAAAAAATGTTTGACATGGGCTCATACACGTATGCATGCAGACGAACAAATATACACGTCACGTACACACTCACCCTCAAACATGCAGGGTCATTCAAATCAAAAGCACAGATGCATCACCATTCTAATAACTTAAAGAATGGAGGACATCTGTACCATCAGCAATATTAACAACCCCGGAGCATCGGAACTGCACCACCCTACTCCAGGTGAACATTATTACTATCCATTTTCAGCATTTATTCAAGCACGTCTGGAGATGGAGGTCAGTGCGAGCATGACAGCAGCACTGATATAACCTCTTATCATCTCCCATCATAATCTCTTCCCTAATGTGACTGCCCCATTATACCATACGAGAGAAAGAGTGGCATATATACCGTACGAGGGAGAATAGTGGACAGCGGGCTGTGTATTTATCTGGTTTTACACCCACTAGACATTTTAAGGCATCTGCCTGAATAGCCCTTCTTTTTTTTCCACCATCTACGAGCATTGATTGGTGAAAATTTCCCAATACGTTTATTGATTTTAATTAGCCTTCTTTGTCCTTATTACTCCTCCTCTGCTCAATTCCCTTTACATTAGCTGTGTGCCTTGAAAATGCTCCCTGTCTCCTCTTACAAGTGGTACTATGGGCCTCCGCTGATCTATCTTCACCAGGCTGCTACGTCCACACGGTGCATTAAATTTCTGCAATAATGTTTTTGATCACTCCCAATCTCTGACTGGACCGCAAAAAAGCAATTAGACTGGGAGTCAGTGGGACCCAGAGGAGACTTTCAACATCACAAACACAAATCAACCATGTCAGGCCTAGGAATTTAAACAGATTCAGCACACTACGATACAAAGAGAGTTAACAGTTGCTGGTTCAGAGGCTTATTCCCAAAGCTGCAGTTCTAGTAAATATAAACAATAAACACTCACAGCGGAAATCTAAACATATGAAAATACACTATGCATAATTTCAGACTCACCTCAAAAAACTAAAAAAAACTTAATTGGTCTCAACAATCTGGCAGGGAAGTAATCTTGGTCTGCCTTCACTTAAAACAGAGGATCGAGTCACCCATCATTTGTTGCCCGTCTTCAATCTTGTCAACAATGTGACCCAGTTTGCAACAATACTTGTGTGCCTTGATTTTTGCATTTTTGGTCCTGGCTATGGCTTAGAGCAGCCTGTAAAAGAGATTTTCCACTTAATTCTGCACACTGAACTTCACCATTTTCAGACTTGATATTCTTTGAAATAGAGTTCTTTTTAGGTCAAGCCAAGTTTAAAGAGAAAATTACCCACTGTGAATAAAAAAGTATTTCCTGTCCTGGCACTCTAAAAACTGAAAATGTTTTCTTCACAGGTATCACGGTGCCAAAGATGAGGGGTTACAACATCCCGCTGTTCCATCTATTCTCATTCAAGAAAACACAATCAACATGATGTCAACTTTGATGGACACACTGCAACTTGAATACACATCATCGGCTCGGATATTCTCTTGCTGTACGGAAGTGATGAAGATTTTGGCTGCTTCTATTGATTGACACTGGACAAAATTCCCAGGGTTTTTATGGTTGACGTTATGCTTATTTCAGTGCCTACAATTCATAGAAATCCAACAATAAATGGCTGCAATTTTCATTGGTCACTGAAATTAAAGGACAAAGAGGATCAAGAAGAAAGACCTTGAGCTCTATCAATTTCCTATCTTGAATCACTGCTGAAAGACTGACTGCTCAGACCAAACAGCAAAAGGACAATGTGGGATACCCGCTAGAAGGTAAGAAGAGTTGTTTTTGTAAAAATAGCCAACTTGGATTTTAGGAATTCTTGAATATTTACTGGATTTAAAAAAAAATGTTCAGCAGAAATATATCCTTTTATATTGTCAACAGAATTGAAGTAGAAACCAAAAAGAAATAAAATAAAGACTCAAGAGAAGAATAAAAAATAAAATAAAAGATTTAGTCAGAATGAAAATGCAGGATTGACAGGAGGATCAGCAGGATATACAGAAAAGGGAAAAAACAGTAAGATTAAAGAACAGTATAAGAAGAGATTATAAGAGATTACAGATGCACAGTGGGCGGTTGCAAAGATGGACGGGATGAAAACCTTCAGAGCAGAGAAACGTTTGAGTGAAGGATAGAGAAGTAGACGACATGCAGAACAGAGAGAAGGTAATGGTAACCTGCCTACATACAAATGTTTCAAACTGTGCAGCAAGTCTCTAACTTGCTGCACAGTTTGAAACATTTGTTCTCACGGTCACTGCCATCCAAAGGCACATATACAAGTTGTTTTACACATCAACTCCAGTGTTCTCATGGGCTTGAAAAAAATAATAATACATTTAAAAAATCAATTGGTTTATCAGTATTTTAACATTTCTGTTCATGTGTTACTTCTGAAACATTAACGTTCCAAAAAATACTGGTTACTTAATAATATATGCCTATACTTTAATAATAAGTACACCGTTTTCTTTACTCAAAGAACAGAAAGCAAGTCTTCATATTTTATAACATAAGATTTTGGTCAAACAGGAAAAACTCAGTAAAATGGTTTAATGTTTAATTAAAGTAATTGTGGAAGATATTTTAAAACGTTTGCTGCATGGTTAAAAACGTGTACATACGCTAAACATGCACAATTGTGTTTTTGTTTACAAACATTATAAACATAGCTATAGGCTATTTTAGATTCCCCCACTCCACAACATAATGAAATAAACCTGCATTAGGCTCATGCCTACGTCTCTCATTTGGAACAAATCCAAAAGTTTACATATTCGCAATGTATTTGGACGGTTAACTATTATTTATTATGTAAACTATAGGCTTTGTACCCTTTCCAATATCAACATAAAACATCCTTCATGCGCAAAAATGTGCTTGGCAAAATAACAGCACAGCGGGGCAATGCTTATGCTGAACGGCACAGATTGTAATACTGGCTATTTAAATTGAGCAGAATAACTCTTTATATGTTTGGTTGACTGTTTTATTTTGATAGTGAACAAGCTGCAATGTCAAGCTAGCAATGCTAGAATATAATGTGTGTGGGCACGTGAAGCGAACAACAACACACTCAAAATATTCCATAATATTTATATTTATTATTTAATATTTAATATTTATTGTCATACAGATAAGAGTAAGAAATCATTTGAAACTAATTTGTGTACCCTCACAAAAAAAATATTTTATTTGTAAACTAAAGAAAACAAACAGGATGCTGCTAAAACGCTGCAGATGCGTGATGTGACAATATGAATCCATGTTCTGTTGTCTATCCTGCTAAACCTCTTGAAAACTAATTTTTGATGTTTTTAATGGTTCACAGACTCATTTAATTTAATTCTAATTTAACATTATCTTGATGGTTAGGAGGCGTTGATTGTCAGTGAGGATTGTCTTTGTTTACCAAAGTCTTTACTTTACACATAAATTGACAAGCCCCATTGTCAAATTAGTCTTCCGGGTTCTGATGTCATATTTGCACCATTCTATTAACCGGATAATGTAAATGTATTTATTTTTCTTCTTCTCTGTGTTCTCAAGCTTCAAAACCTCTTGTCAAGAATACAGTGTCAGGCCTGAGATACAGCAGATTTTTTTTATTGCTAAAAATACCCAAATGCATACACACTGGGAGAGCTATTAAATATGACATTTAAATTGCTACCATTTTCTTGAAGCACACCTCATTTAAAAAGAGAGACAGTACCATATTTTTTTGCTAATCGTTTCCTTAGAATTGTATAAATGTTGTCTGTTATCATAGCAAACAAGATGAAAGTGTTTCCAATAAAATGGAATCATTTCCAATACAAGCAAGCTTCCAATACTAGCAAAATTCTATTGATGAGTTTAGCATGGGTCCTAGGTTTGTTTTGCATGTAGTTACTGCCTAAGGTAACAACGTTTGTAACCTAGAGAGCCAGCCATCTCCCATTTGGCCTGGCCTGCAACAAAAACAACCTTGACTGCAATCCCATAGGATGGCAGTAAAAAGAATGAGGCCCCAGCAGAGTGATGCATATCAACCCTTCACACACAAATACTCAAAAAACAAGTGCCTTTTGGATTAGTGCATGTTTAGTAACGACTCAAAATGGTATACGAATGTACATTTTAGTTAAAAAAAAAAAAGTCACACTTTATGTTGATTAAAATATAAAGTGATACAATTTGATACAATGCACTTATTGTGTACATAATGTTTTACATTGTACTTACATTTAAAAATAAATACCTGTGTACAGCTCAAATTAATTTCTGTAATTATTTACACTGTTGACCCTTCCCTTACACCTAACCCTACCCTTAAACTTACCCATACCAACCCACACCTGTCCTTAACTTTACCCGTATCCACCCTCATTAGCAGAGAAAGTGTTTTGCAATACAATATGAACACAATAAGTACAACCCCAAATTAGAAAAAGTTGGGACAGTATGGAAAAACGCAAATAAAAAAAGTAAGTAGTGATTTCTAAATTTACTTTGACTTGTATTTCATTCCAGACAATATGAACACAAAATATTTCATGTTTTGTCTGGTCAACTTCATGTCATTTGTAAATATGCATCCTTTCCTGTCATTCAGACCTGCAACACATTTCAAAAAAAGTTGGTACAGGAGTAATTTAGGGCTAGTAATGAGGTAAAATGGTTAAATAATGATGTGATTTGAAACAGGTGATGTCAACAGGTGATTGTAATTATGATTTGGTACAAAAGCAGCATCCAAGAAAGGTCTAACTTTAGGAGCAAAGATGGGCGATGATCACCAGATTGCCAACAAATACGTAAGAAAATTATTGAAATAATAAAAACAATGTTCCTCAAAGAAAGATAGGAAGAGATTTGGATATTTCACATTCAACAGTGCATAACATAATGAAAAGATTCAAGGTATCTGGAGGAATTTCAGTGCGTAAAGGACAAGGCGCAAGCCTAAGGTGAACAACCATGATCTCCGATCCCCAGGTGGCTGCATCGTCATTCATCTATAAGCGATATCACCACATGGGCTCAGGACTACTTTGGCAAACCTTTGTCAAGTACCACAATACGTAGTTGCAATCACAAATGCCAGTTAAAACTGTACTGTGCCAAAAGGAAGCCCTATGTTAACAGTGTCCAGAAGCGCCGTCGATTTCTCTGGGCTCGGAGGCATCTGGGATGGACCATCACACAGTGGAAACGTGTACTGTGGTCAGCTGAATCAGTATTTCAGGGGGGGTTTTTTGTGGAGGAATGGACGCTGTGTGCTCCGGACCAAAGAAGAAAAGGATCATCCAGACTGTTACCAGCAACAAGTCCAAAAGCCAGGGTCTGTCATGGTATGGGGTTGTGTCAGTGCCCTTGGCAAAGGTAACTTGCACTTCTGTGAAGGCACCATATGCTGAAAAGTACATAGAGATTTTGGAGCATAATATGCTGCTTTCAAGAAGACATCTTTTCCAGGGACGTCCATGCATATTTCAACAAGACAAAGCAAAACCACATTCTGCACACATTACAAAGTCCTGGCTGCGGAGGAAGAGGGTACGGGTACTTGACTGGCCTGCCTGCAGTCCCGACCTGTCTCCAATAGAGAATGTGTGGCGCATTTTGAAGCGCAAAATGCGACAACGAAGACCCTGTACTGTTGCCCACCTTAAGACTTGTTTGTAGGAAGAATGGGACAAAATTACACCTGAAACACTTCATCACTTGTCTTCAGTCCCTAAACATCTTTTAAGGGTTGTGAAAAGGAATGGCAACATTACAAAGTGGTAAATGCTTTATGGTCCCAACTTTTTTTTAAATGTGTTGCAGGTCTGAATGACAGGAAAGGATGCATATTTACAAATGACATTTTAGAAAAATATTTGTTGTTCATATTGTCTGCAATGAAATACAATTTAGAAATCACTTCTTTTTTATTTTATTTGCGTTTTCCATACTGTCCCATCTTTTTCTGATTTGGGGTTGTACTTTTTAGTAGTTAAGGACAACTAATGTAAAGTGTGACCAAAAATATTTCTTACAAAAAGAAAATGAATAACAAGCTGGATATTATACCGCTATACTGTCATAGAAGTAATACAAGGAAAACACTGAAAAACATTACTGATTGGTTTGCAGTTTTCAACAAATTCTTAAATGATGCTTCCAAGACTAATTAGAATAAAGTCGTTTTTGCAATTTCAATAAAACATCATCCTTGTTGTCTACTCTAGATAGATAAGATTATTTTGGTGGTATTATCAAAACTCACAACAATATAGAACACATTGCAGAAATATGGATGTACAAGATCAATGAATGTATAATATATTTAGTGGAAATGCAGCACTGGCCAGAAATGAATGTGATTTTACTGTGCAGGGCCATTCTTATTGCTGATTTAAAAATGATATATGGCTGTTTTTTGTCAAAATAATATTGAATGTATACTTTTTTCACTCATTTTAGACCTAAGGGGACAGTTTAGATGTCGAATTATTATTTAAAAAGAATGACAAGCTAAATTGCAAATATTTTTTGCCTTCCTTACTCTATTTAACATTGAGTCATAGACAAGGCTTGCAGAGAATACATACACAGGAAATTCACAATCCCTGGCCATCTAGTCAATGACTGCTTAAACAAAGAGTGAAATCTCTGTTGGATATTCCATGTAGTCTCTCTGAATAATTCATGCTATTTTGAAAACAATAACAACCAAGAAACAGCATCCATTATGCATGTCAATTTGTTGTAAACGTCTGTGGTTTTCATCTAAATCTCAATTGCAAATCAGACCGAAAATGAGAGCTCTATCTGACCCTTCCGTGAACTTTCAAAAACTTGAACTAAAATTAAACTAGTGATTTATTCAAACACTGTTCCCGGTTACATTTAAATTGTAATATGACTTAAGTCAATCCAGGAATAAACCTGTAATTGTTTTTCCAGGAACTCAAATGTCAATCACATTTTAATATAAGTTCAGAAAGACCACCTCACACCTACAATTTTCAGTGTATAATGAAGCAATGTAAAAGTTTACATTTACATTACATTTAGTCATTTAGCAGACGCTTTTATCCAAAGCGACTTACAAATGAGAGTAATAGAAGCAACCAAGACCAGTCAAGGGCAACTATATGCAAGCGCTGTAACAAGTCTCATGAAACACAAAACACATAGGACTTTTTTTAAATTTTTTATTAAATAACAAAAGTTACATCCAACTCTTTCCACACTACCCATTTATTTAGCTCAACCTCAATCTATTTGCCTTTTCTTGTCCTTTTTATTTGAATGTTTCTGTCTAATCCTCCCTATCTGTCAGTTGCTAAGGTTATCTAGAAAGCTTTCAGCTTGACTGATTTTCTTTGCACTTACTTACGAACCTCTTACTACCTTACAATGTTTTTCACATTTAAGCAGAAGTCCTGTAAAAGTCAGACAGCATAATATATAACATAGGCCTACAGTATGTGGACTTATAATTGCATTGAACTTGAAAACCAATAATAACTTGTTTTCTTTTCTTTTCAAAATTTTCCACAGGGCTTGTGATTGGAAGCAAAGAAGGGCTAAAAAAGACCTGAGCTTACCCAACTACAGCGACCAAGAATATTGACTAGAGACATTGGGTTAAATTAAGTCTGCAGAGAGTGTGGGGTACATTGCCTGGAATTATGGCCACAGAGAGCCTTGTTGAACTCCGTGATTGGTTGTTCCTACTTCTTCTATGCCTGACATTATTGGTTGAAGTTCTCGAGTTTGCAGCAGCAACTGCTGCCGCAGAGGCAGCTCTCGGGAGGCGGAGCTTCAGGAGACGTGCCATGCCCTCAGCTTGCAGGTGTGATGATGGCTTCATTTACTGCAATGACCGTGGTTTGAGCATCATTCCCCCATTACCATTAACAGCAGCTGTGCTCTATCTGCAAAACAACCGCATAGACAATGCTGGGCTACCAACATCTTTAGAGCGACGACTGACTGTGAGAGTAGTTTACCTTTATGATAATGAACTTGATGATTTTCCAACACATCTGCCTCCGTCGCTGGGAACTTCACCTACAGGACAATAATATACGAACTTTACCCGTTCCGCTCTTGGCTCCCCTGTTGGAAAAGCTTCACATGGATGACAATTCAGTTTCAACCGTAAGTATAGAAGACAAAGCATTCGCCAACAATCCGAGGCTGCGTCTTCTTTTTTTGTCACGCAACCACCTCTCAAGTATACCATCAGGACTGCCTGCATCACTTGAGGAACTCCGATTAGATGACAATCGGATTTCAACTATTCCAACGCATGCATTTCGAGGTCTCTCCTCTCTAAGACGTCTCTTCCTCGATGGTAATCTGCTGGCAAATCAACGAATCGCAGATGACACATTCTCACGGCTGTCTAATCTCACAGAGCTTTCTCTGGTTCGTAACTCGCTCCAGGCACCACCATTAAACCTTCCTAGTATGCATCTCCTTCGGCTCTATCTACAGGACAATGCCATAGCCCACATGCCACGAGGCTCCCTGGATGGCATGCGAAGACTCCAGAAACTGGACCTATCAGGTAACAACTTGACGACTCTTCCGAAGGGTTTATTCAAAGACCTAGACAGCCTTTCACAATTACTCGTCCGAGGAAATCCCTGGTACTGTGGCTGTAACCTCCGCTGGCTTCATGACTGGCTGCATGAGCGAGGTTCCTCAGTGACTGTGAGAGGTTTAACTTGCCATGGACCAGAGAGACTAAGAGGAATGGTACTAAGAGACCTTACCAGTCAATTAGAAGACTGTGAGATCAGTGTAGATACTGCAGGAGGAATGGTTGGAAATGATGGCGCAAAAAAAGAGAACACAGAGAAAAAGTGGCCAACACAGCCACCAGTTACAACGACCCCTCCACTTCCACAGGGTTCCCTCTTTACCCTCAGATCCAGACGACCAGGACACAAGTATTCTGATATGGGCCAGGACAGTCTTGGAGGCGGAAATGGGGTTACTGGTAAAGCATTACTAATCAGTGTAAAACCTCTCACACCAGAGACAGTCCACATTACTTGGCAGGCTGCACAGCCAGTTCCCTCCTTTAGACTTTCCTGGTTGCGACTAGGCAACAGTCCTGCAATGGGGTCAATCACAGAAACACTTGTGCCAGGGGATCGCCGTGAGTATTTACTTACACAACTACAGCCCCAGTCAAGTTATATCATCTGCTTGGTGCCTCTCTCTGGAAACGATGGTAAAAGAAACTCTTTCACAGCAACTGGGGGGTTAAACATAAACTCAAACTCAGAGCATGAGCATCCTGCTTGTGCCAAAACAGAGACAGATCCCCTAGAGCAGCCTATTTCAGACCAGGACAGCGATCGAGGAACTGACCAACTGTCAGCGCTACCACTTGCTGGAATTATTGGAGGTGCAACAGCATTGGTGTCTTTGTTCTTAATTTTTGGCATCTTTTGCTGGTATGGACACCGTGCAGGGTACCTTGCACCAGGTGATCACTCTATATATGGTAGAGATGTAGTTGGATCGAGAGGTGCCAGCAAACATTATGATGACTATGTCGAGTCTGGAACCATAAAAGACACATCAATCTTAGAAATCAGGGCTCATGGCTTTCAAATGACACCAATGTCTGCCCAACAGCCTTTGCAGCCCAAGGCAAAAGTTGAGGATATGACATACATCCATACTATCTTTCCCTCTAATAATGCAACTCTATATAGGAGCACCCTTAACCACACAGGAAATCCAGGCTATGGAACAAATCGAGGGTACAGAGAAGGGGGAATACCAGACATAGATTATTCATACACGTGATAGCCTTTTATAACCCCCTGCCTATTCTGTTCCTGTCTTCAGGCAAAGCAGTTGGGTTAGGGTTTTTTTCCCTAGGTTCTAAAGTAGGGGTGTGCCGAATCTAAGGGGACCATTTTTCCCCATTCATCATATCATCAAAATGTTATTACTGGATAGAAGATTTAAAATAGACTTTTTTAAACTAAAATATTTATATTTAAAATGGCATAGTTTCCATATAGCATTGGAGAATTGGTGTAACCTCAAGATGTTTAAAACTAAAATCAGGATTCTGCTAATTGAATTGCATCTTTTAAGACATTAAGTGATGTTACCCCACATACAAGAAAGACAATAATTCACTGTTCAAAATAAGGAGTTAAAAATCTATATGGACAGGGTCCTGCAGACACTCTACATGATGCAAAACATTAACATGGTTAAATAAAAATATTCAGCGTGGAACTCCTCGTAATATGTGAATGAAGCAGGTTTCCATCCGCGCACCTATTCCAAAGTACCCTTTGTGCCTCCTTTAGTCTTTAGTTTTCAAAACATTGTTCTTAATGGGCAAAAAGCCCACATGCTTAAAATACTTATACTAGTCAGAAAGTGCCAGGGATACCACTCTTGGTATTGATGTTTTCAAATATTCAGATGATAACTGAAGCTGTTTTTGCATCTTAGTACCAATGGTTATCAGTGTCCTAAAACTAGCTCATATTAAGGGTTAGCATGATGATGATGAGGAGGAGGAGATCTGGACAAAGGTTCATTTAGATATAGTTTTACTACTTGGACTTTACTGTGTATATATATGCACTGGGGAAAACTGATGCCTTTCCGTTCTGGGGGATATTGATGACAACAAAAAAAAACTCAACAAAAAAACATGTTTTTGGGAGTGTTATTCAAATTCAAATTCTCCGTTCTCTCTCCCTCCTTTTATGGGCTTTTCCTTTATTCTCTCTATTTCTTTTGCACGCAGCACGAGGACTTTGTTCCCAATCCAGGGAGCTGACAGTGGTGATAATAGTTTTGACAATGAAAGACCTCAAATTGCTTCTGGGTTTCTTTTCTTTTAATGAGAGTAAGAAAAGTGGGGTAGAAGGAGACAAAAGGAAAGAGAAGGAAAGAGATGAAGGCACAGAAAAATGTTTCATGTTCACAAAGGAAATTTGTCTAAAAAAATAAGACACTGAAAAAGTGGATATTCTTGTGTCTGAAAAAGAAAAAAAAAATATATATATATATACACCATTTTCCATTCACCGCATTGAGGTTTCAAGAACAGACAAATGAAATTTATCTTAGCTCGGTAGTTTCACCTGCTCTACAAAGGACAATGGCACTTAAATTATGATGGAAGGCATGACTTAAAAATCTAAGTTAATTTAAACAAAATAGAAAGAGGCACTTAAAGACAATCATGAAAGGGGCAACCCTAATTGATGAAGGAACCCAAACTGACAGGCTGACATAGATAACAGTAAATTTAGCATGTAAAAAAGCAAAGTAAAGGGCAGGGCTTGTTGATACAGAACATACCAGAGAATATCATGGACACTAAGGGCCAGATTTACTAATAGCTTGCGTCAGCGCAAACCCAATTTTGGCATTAAAAAAACTACTGTCAGGATTTACTAAAGACAAGCACTGAAAATTTTGCGCTAAAAGGCCGTGGACAGTTATTTTTACGGCTGTAATTATTGCATATGTGTTTGTACGAGTTTCCCTTTCAGACACAACATTTATGAGAGGAGAGTATTTAAATAAATCATGCAAAATAATTTCCTAGGTTTGTGCTAGTCAATTTTATTTGTGCCATTATTTAATGCTAAAAAATGCGTGTCTTAAACCAGACGCTAATCTGCGCTGCTCTTGGTAGATTGTGTCAATCATTATGGAAATGATCCGGCTGTGGCTGTTCTCTAACATGCGCATTGGAACTTTCCACTCCCATCGGCGCTTTTATGGGATTGCGCTCTCACGCTATTTGCTCTGTTTAGTAAATCTGGCCCTAAATCTATTAAAGTAGAATACATATGATCAGACAACATTTACACGTGTCAGCTCATTACAATCTTTGTGTGTGAAACACTGAGGTGCAGGAAAAACAGAAATCAGGGATTAATAAAATATGTTACACTGTGAACCTCTGCATCTTGTGTGTGTGGGCTAAGAAGGAAGAGAGAGAACAAAGGTCTTTAACTGATTAAAGACAATCCATGTTTTTTCCATAGTCTGACTTTGTGTGACTTAAATGCAGCATTAGCCGGGAAAGTAAAAATTAGGAACACTAAAAGGATAGCCGTACCTCATCTGCAATTTTCCAGCCTTTTCTGATGCATTTTAAAAGTGAACTATTCAAACAAGTAGTACATGTAAATCACTTCTTTCTCTCGTTATAGATATGAAATACCATCATGATGAATAGTAAATAAAGCTTGTTATCTTTTTCGTTTATATATGTATCATTAAAAGTTGTGATGAAATACTTTGTGGATGTGTACGTAGTTAATGAGAAGCTTTAGAAATATATGATCTAAATATGAACTATCATAATACATGATCTATCAAAAGCAACAAAAAAAAATTCCCCCTCTGCTTTAAAATAATAACGAATGCACCCATCATGTGTGAGGAATAATCCCCTTTGTCAGTTCCCTAAGGGCCTTATGAATTTGAACAGTTTAGAGAAAATTTCCATGGTGGCATTGATAGGAATATTTGGCACACGCTAGAAGAGTGAATAAAGAAAAGAGTAGCCAATTGGATAGTGTCTGTTTAAGCGCAAACATGCCTCCAATCTGGAGAGTGTGGTAATGCCTGTGTAAGCAATGCAGAGATCAATATAATGAGAGGGGGGAAGTGCAGTATACAGTATCCAGTATCCAAGGAAAAAGGGCTTTAAACACAAGCTTAATGTGTAAGTAAAAAAAAAACATGCCTTGTGGTTTCTCAGACAACGCAAAGTTCAATTAGTTATTTCCACCTGTTCCCCAACCCATTTCTCAAATGAATGTAATTCTAGATAATTGGAAAACAGCACCTTCTCCCATAGCGATTTACAATTCACAGCAACATCAAATTATTGAGTGTTATTAGGCATATGACTGCCGAAGTTGTAGAAACTGACATATGGAAGAAGGCACAGATGGGGCATCCATAACGAACCTAGTAGCTTTTGCCGTTCAAATCACCAGTTAAAAGGCCAACTTAACAATACCCAACAATTAACTTTAGAGTTTGACAAGTCCCAATTACTGGTAAATCAAACGCCCAAGAAGCTAGACCTATAGTGGCTTCACAGTGCCTCTCACATTGCACCTAAAGCAACCAAACTGAGAATTACAATTACTTCGAGCAATTGCACCTATCCAAACAGCAGCAGAAACTCTCAGAAATCGTCCCTGATGAACCGCATTCCTCTTTTCCACCCTGCATTCACCACACTGGGTCAATTAAGCTAATTAGACTAGAGAGGAGACCAACAAATTCACATTCCTTTATTGGAGCTAAAGTGGCGATTGATTGTGAGAGAATGGTATAGGTGGGAAGCTTTTAACGAGGCTTGAAATAATTGCTATGGGGCTGCCGTTCTGCAAAAGTGTTCAGATCTTCTTTTTTATTATCCTGAATCATTCATTTAAAATCCTAAATCATATCATTAAAGGTTCAGTAACTGAAAGATGATTCCAAAGCCTCAGGCATCAAACTGAATTCAATCACGGCACAACATTTGGGAATTCCAGGACAGTTATATTCTCATTCAATTCATATTCATTGTTCACATGCTTAAATCATTTTTTCTTCTTCCAAATCGACACAGTTTTCAACAAAACAAACTAAATTGGCTAAAATGCAACATAAAAGAAAAGCCATTTCAATAAAATGAAATTTTCTAAGCGACGCAGACAGAATGAATTTATTAGGGTTGTGTGTGTGACAACCATTTCCCTCCAACAAGCTTGCTTTCCAATTAGCAACAATGTGGCATATGCTGAGAGATGTGAGATTTCTCAGTGTGAACTCATTTTAAATTCGCCTACGCTGGTGAGAGGGGTCTGAACCACCAGCTAAGGATGCTGAGCTTCATTTGCAACAGATAACAGATTTAATGGCTTATGCTCTTTGACAAATAAGCTGCATTTTCAGACCTATTTAGAGATGTCTACACATTTTACATACGCCTGTGTGGCGCTATCCACACTCCCTGCCAAAGCTGTGTGAATATCACAAGCTTTTTGTGAAAGGAAGACATATCAGTGTGAATTATGCATACCATCTTACCCGGCAGTGAAGTCTAAAACTGCGCAGGAAGAAATGCAGCATTACTCTCTTCATTCTCATCCTGTCATGCCTCTCTACTTTATCTGTGGGGCTATTTTTCTGGCTGAGGGTGAAGATAGAGTTCTGCACAACACATCCTGGGGCTTTCTAGATTATTCTGCTGTCAGTCAAAAGTAGAAATTAAAAAAATAAAATAAAAAACAATTGTGGCCTTCAGCTCATTCACAGCACCCTCCAGTTTCTTTTGCTGCTTTTTATAATACAAAAAAAACCCCTTAAAATCCATCCAATTTCTTCTTTTTCTATTTCTATTTTAGAAATTCAATATAAACTCTGGTTAATATATACAGCATGGCGTCACTCTTATCTGGGATTGTTTCTGTATCCGTGTCTGGAATATCGCTCATCTGAGACTCAGAACTGACACTTGTCCTTAATTCCCAGCAGAATATGACTAAACATGGGCAAATGCAATTTCTCCCATGAGCAAACATGGTTCAGCAACACAATCTTCATTAAACAACACTGTTGATTTTGTTTCGAGGTTATGATCCTACAACCTTTCCCCTAATAATAATTTTCTTTCTTTCTTTTTTTTTTACTTTTCAGTCATATAATGGACAAGGGCATGTGGTTTTTCTCACAAACTCAATCACAATACACTATTCACAATGTAATGCATCTTAATAAACCAATACAAGACAGTATATCCTCTCCCACTAACTAGATGGATGGGTGGATTGACAGAGCGATGGATGCCTAGTGGCGTAAAAAGGATGTTTATCCCTCCCTCCACCCCGGCTCTCAGAAGGACAGTTCTTAAGTGCTTGTGGATTTTATGTTTACGGTGTTTTATAGGGCAGATCCAGGAGCCAAGAGCTGTAAAATGTTGTGAGAGGGAGGAGAAAGAGGACAGGGGGTGGAGGCAATGTTATTGTAAATCCAATCTTTATTGAGAACAACAGACAAACAGTCCTCCCCAGTCCAGCCCAACTCTCCATCAGTCTCCCTACTGACTGATCGAGTTCTCAAAGTTTCAAAGAGTGTGTTTGTACGTTTTTGCTCAGTTCAGCTGTTAAATCTGACCTTCATAACAGGCTAGCACAGACACGAGACAACTACAACCCTCAATTATCCTAAAATGGTTTTGTCATTTGATATAGCTCAGAAGCACCAAACGAGTCTTGCCAAGCGTTTCCAGATTGACATCAATACCAAAACATTTAATCAGAGCTTTAAACCTGCATAATTTGTCAACACGTCTCTCAATATTTGGCTCAGTTTGCCCGATATGGCAACCATGAGCATGTTCTCGCGCTCTCACTTTCCGTTGCGAAAGGAGCTTCCAAACATCTAACTGCATGTTGGAGATTATCGATCTCTAGAGCTATTTTTTGTTCAAAGGAAAGTCACTGCTTGGTGCTACTTACATCTCAGTGATAAACTTTAATAAAATACAGATCTGCTTCCCAACCCTGGTCCTGGAGTACCTCCAGCACTGCACAATTTGGATGTCTCCCTAATCAAACACACCGGATTTAATTAATCTACTCTTTAGTTGAGACTCCAAGACCTGAAATGAGTACAGGAACGGATTTTGTTTACAGGAACAAATTTTAGTAAAACAAACCTGGGATATAAACTTTTCCCATAATATTTCTAATACTGAAAGCAGTTAAAATAATGAACTGTGTGTGTCATGTACTAGAATAAGTACATTAACTTTACATGAACCAATCGAGAAAAACCATGTGCCAAAAATCTTGCCCACCCCTGACAGCCTCTAAAAGCTAATAATATATACACTATAATATTACAGGTAAGGGTGGATTTCTTTGAACAGTACATGCATACTTAATTTGCTACTGGACTGGACACCAAACATGTACTAAAAGTTACTATGAAATCTAAACTTGCTGGTGGTTCTCAAACCTATCCTGGGGACCCCCAAGCAGTCTCCCTCATCAAACACACCTGATTCAAATCATCAGCTCATTAGTAGAGATTGCAAGACTTGAATTGGGTGTGTTTGATGAGGGAGATATACAAAATGTGCAGTGGTGAGGGGTCCCCAGTACAGGTTTGAGAACCACTGTTCTAAACCACCTTATTTTGCAAGCTATTATCTGTGAATCAGTTACCAAAACAGGTAAATATCTAGAAGAACAAAGTGCAGTAAAGGGTACAAGCAGTGTGTTTATAACTACGTCAATACAGTCAAATAATATGGTACTAGTTTGCAATGTCAAGCAACATAACAAGCCTGAAGACTAGGAAACTTGGATGTATCTTCAGCAGGATTCTTTAATGAGAATGTGCTGTTTGGTCGCTGCAGTCATCGAGTCTGACTAATGGAGCTTTACAGTATTTTATAGGCATTCAGTGGGCAGTCCTTAAAGGTGTTGACCTTACACACAGCCTTAGAAGTGACCACTAAAACAAAAGCATCTAAAGACAATACAGGTAATTACCCCAGACTGAAGGTAAAAGTATCCCCCAAATTGTATAAACAGGACTGGTCACGAGAACTAAGACCATGTAAACATTCACACAGAGTTTAACTCAGTAGAAAATCAAACACTGACAAAAATCCCCTTGCTGGAAACTCTTCACCTTAGTTATTCATGTGATGTCATGTCAGGACGTAGAATCAGCAGATGTTAAATTTATAATCCTACACACCGGAAGCCAGGCACATTCAATTTACAAATGGCCGTTCCTGCTTTTACGTTAAAAATAAGATGGATATACAACATCTTGTGAATGCAAGTTATTCCAAAAAACAAAAACTTAAATCTTTTACCAAAACGTAATAACGTGCTCCGCCTCTGAAACTACAGTTTTTGTTTTTTGGAATAACTTGCATTCATGTCACCATATTTTTCAACCGGTCATGCAGCAACAACTTTTCAAGATCCAGTAAAATCAAGTGCCTCGTTTTTTTTCTACTTCACTCGGAAATGTCACAATAAGTTGCAAATGCCATTTCAAGTTGACCAATTAAGTTATATTATACCTGAAAAAAATCTGCTAAAGCTACATGCTATAAAAACATACCAGATACCAAAAAGTGTGTGCTTTCGCTCACTCTTTTGTGTGTGAGATGCATACTTAGCAGTCCTGAGAAGTTCATTTCAACCTCCAAATTAATGACCACTGGACAGTCTGTTAATCCTCACGCTTTTACACCGAGACCTACGGCCATCCGATCAATGCGTCAACTGGGAGAGATGAATCAATGCCCTGTCAGACAAACTCCCCTCGTTCTCTCTTCATGCCCACACTTAGTCCTTTGCCTTTTCAGCTTCTTTTCTCCTCGCCCACTTCCTTTCTTTCTGCTCGCACACCTGTTTAAATGAGCTCCATTAGGCAGACTAGCAGCAAGCGTTAAGTCCTATGTGGTAATAAGATTGAGCTAAAACATTAACCAGTCATTGCTTTGCTTTATGGCAGCTTAGAGGTGATGATGGAGAAATAATAAACCTGAGCACTCTACTAACCCTGTATGAATATGCTAATGTCAATATGCTAAATATCTGGAATATGCTGACTCTAATAGCTGTAGATTAATTATGAAATCGTTTAGTTTCCTGACCTACAACGGACCCTAGTCAGGTTAGACGGCATATTTATTTGATCACAAATGAAAACAAGGCGGTAAGGGATAGATGTGCAGTCCTAATATCTTCCATCTAATTTTTACAGTCAATCTTTCGTAACGACGTACTTTGCTGTTAAATAACTGACACCAAAGTACACAACTGTACAACCCAATGAACATACTGTAAATCTGTCCCTCACAACCCGGTTTCCTTTGTGCAAAATTAAATATGGCTACTCTGACTAAAGTTTGGAGGTACAGCTTTACTAAGATGAAACCAATGGTGAGGGCCATACATTTATACCCCGTAAATTTTTTGGGCAAGCGTGTTCACATAGAAGTTTTAATGGGCCAACGTGAATAAATATAGATTCAATTCAAAGAGTCAAGATAGTCTATGCATGACCTGATGTTTTATTCTTATCCAACATGCGGGTAAACACTCGTGTAATGTATGTTTCATTCATACTGAAAGTCGTCTCCCTCGCATAAAGTCAAAACTGACTCGTAGAAGTAGTAACTTATAGCATTCCAGGAAATCCTTTATATGAAGAAAAATTCTGTGCTGTTGTTTTTTTTTTTTTTACATTGTATAAAACTGATGATGACCTAATGCATAAGTGTTTGTATTACATAAACCAATCATAAAAAAGGAAAAATTATTACAGAATACAAAATAGTGGTTATTGTTCAGCAGTGTATTTGATTATTAGCCAATTAAAAGCAAGAGATAACGAAAAATAAAACCAAATCTGACAATTAGACAACTGTCAGAAAACAAACTGGTAATACACTTGACATTTCTGTCCGCCTCACTTCTGAAAGGAACCCCTGGTGTCACCTTAGTGCTTGACTTGTCTCTTTAGCTATTTAAAGGATGCAAATGTGAAAAGCTTGAAAGTTCCTGAAAGTCACTTTGTTCTTCAACTGCCAAGAACAAACAAGCAAATGCAGATGAATGTTCCCAAACTCTCAGGTGTGCCTCTGCCTACAAAGGGACTGACTGAAAACCACAGACAGACAGTCAGCTCTACCTCCACCTAGCGACATGAGCTCTAAGATGAGGACTGCTGACAATAATTGTTTAACTTTATAAAAATAGTATTGGAGTGACATGGAAGAGGGGTACTGTACATCCACTCTCTAAACTCAAATGGATATTATTTAGTGCTGCCAACTGTAAGTAAATCAAAGACTCACTGTCTTAATATATAGACTCAGAGCAGCGTTTATTCAGACAAAACAGGGCCACAAACACTCAAGCTTAACTATACCAAATCTTCCTGCAGACTGTATATTTTCAAAAAGAACGAAATAAACAATGGGCAAAAAAAAAAGTTTAAACAGTTAACTGCTTAAGCTGTTAGAAGTTTATGTTATATGGCCAGGCCCAAGCGTTTTTGGGAAACAATAAAATAGTTTGGCAGACAAACACAAGCAGTTAAATGCAGACTATGATTTTTATGATTCCTGTACTTTGACTCTTACCTGCGTTGCAGATCGCGTCAATCTCCAGTTTTGTGATGTCACCACTGAAGAGGGATATTTTCTTATTCAACTCTTCATTGACTTTGTACTGAGGCTTACAAGAGGTGTCACCTAAAATAACAGTGATGATAACATTAACTGTTTTACAAAAAACAACCCCAATATACACAGATCAGGCATTACATTATGACTAATATTGTGTTGGTCCCCCTTTTGCTGCCAAAACAGCCCTGACCCGTTGAGGCACCTCTGTAGGTCTGCTGTAGTATCTAGCATTAAGATGCTAGCAGCAGATCCTTTAAGTCCTGTAAGTTGCAAGGTGGGGCCTCCATGGATCGGACTTGTTTGTTTAGCACATCCCACAGATGCTTGATTGGATTGAGATCTGGGGGGATTTAGAGGCCAAGTCAACACCTCAAACTCGTTGTGCTCAAACCATTCCTGAACCATTTTTGCTTTGTGGCAGGACGCATTATCCTGCTGAAAGAGGCCACAAGGTTTCCCAGAAGGACATTGCCCAAAGCATCACACTGCCTCCACCAACTTGCCTTCTTCCCAGAATGCATCCTGGTGCCATGTGTTCCCCAGGTAAGTGACACACACGCACCCGGCCATCCACGTAATGTAAAAGAAAATGCGATTCATCAGACCAGGCCATCTTCCATCACTCCGTGGTCCAGTTCTGATGCTAACATATCCACTGTTGATGCTTTCGGCGGTGGACAGGGGTCAGCATGGGCACCCTGACTGGTCTGCGGCTATGCAGCCTCATAGGCAACAAACTGTGAATTCTGACACCTTTCTATCAGAACCAGCATTAACTTCTTGCGCAATTCGAGCTACAGTAGCTCGCTGTTTGATAGGACCACACGGGCCAGGCTTCGCTCCACATATGCATGAGCCTTAGCCGCCCATGACCCTGTCGCCAGTTCACCACTGTTCCTTTCTTGGACCACTTTTTTGGACCACTGCAGATCGGGAACACCCCACAAGAGCTGCAGTTTTGGAGATGCTCTGACCCAGTCGTCTAGCCATCACAATTTGGCCCTTGCCAAACTTGCTCAAATTCTTATGCTTGTCCATTTTACCTGCTTTTAAAACATCAGCTTTGAGGACAAAATGTTCATTTGCTGCCTAATACATAATCACTAACAGGTGCCATTATGAAGAGATAATCAGAGTTATTAATTTCACCTGTCGGTGGTCATAATGTTATGCCTGATCGGTGTGAGCTATAGGCACATACAATACAATATATTTGTGTCTTTAACACTCTCTGGACTAAATCGATCGAACTGTACTCGGATCAAAACAAAGAGATGCAGTTGTGCTATATATTATAATGAGTGATTTGTTCACCTAATGGACTCCAGACGGGAATCTTCTCCAGAGGAATGAAGTCAACCCTGTACAATTCCCTCCTCTTCTCCTTATCCATGGAGCAAAGCTTATCTACCAAAAATAAATATGCAAACTAAATCATACCAAAATAAATGAAAAACATTTTTGTTATAACATATCGTCGCGACATTAATTTCGCTCATATTGCTCCGCACATAAAGCTGTTATTATGACTACCAACTGTAATATTATGACTACCAACTGGAAATCTCAACATATCGTCGCGACATTAATTTCGCTATGTTCCGCACATAAGTCGCTTATTATGACTACCAACTGTAATAAAATGACATCAGAGACATCAGTAGCCTATTCAATTTAATAGTGAACATAAAACCTTACATAATATTCAACTTAGATCGCAAAATAATAACTAACGTTAGGTGAGTAAAGTTTGAAAACAAACTGTTGAAATTGGCGCGAGAAAGCCTTCTGAAAGTTTGAATAGTTTAAGGATGGATGGATGGATGGATGGATGGATGGATGGATGGATGGATGGATGGATGGATGGATGGATGGATGGATGGATGGATGGATGGATGGATGGATGGATGGATGGATGGATGGATGGATGGATGGATGGATGGATGGATGGATGGATGGATGGATAGATAGATAGATAGATAGATAGATAGATAGATAGATAGATAGATAGATAGATAGATAGATAGATAGATAGATAGATAGATTTCTGGTTCTCTGTACGTTGGACGGCTGTCTGACATCTCTATGAGGGACTCACTCACTCTTTGCCTCTTTCCAGTCGGTCTCCGAGTCCAGGTTCAGTTCGGGCCGCGCGCTCATGGCGTGCAGCGTGCTCGTTCGCAGAGACGCCAGCAACGCGGCCGAGACCCCCACGGCGCCTAGGACAACCATGGTGGTGCGGTGTTTCTTAACGGCCCCCCCACTTTGCCAGTGGAGAGACTTTGAGGCCGTGGAAACATTCTCCCACCTGCCTGCTTTACGTAAGACACCCGGGGAGGGCAGCACTTTGATACTTGCAGACCCTCTGCCTTCGCAGCTGAGTGCATGAAAGGAGCGATGTGCAAGTCTGCTGATGAAATTAAGATGACTCGGCCATCTGTTTTCAGCGCTGGATATGGACCCAACACTTTTAGAGATTGAAATACGAGCAGCAAGTTTTGACATCTGAAACGCCATAGTCTGGTCTGTCTTGACAGCTGGCAAATTTTAATGTTTAAAGCCCGAATGACTCCCGTCTGCGCCTCGCTTTAATCCTTGTTTCGGGCTTGTTTTAAGTCAATTGTAACAAACAGTTTATAAAGTAAGAAGCGAAATTGAAAGTCAACTGTCTGATAATGAAAGCAAATGGGACTATACCAATATGTAGGGGTCCATGAGTTCATTCAAGAGCTTCTCGTTATTTGGACTGTCCCTGATGGACATCATTCATCTTTTACTGACATCTAGCGGCAAGACGGTGTAAGCGCAATACCTAACATTGACAAAAAAAATAAGCCTACCATTGACATTTGACAAATACCTTTTTTAAACATTGTGATTTTAGATTAGATTAAACTTTATATGAATTATGTGCTTTAACTGGTCTAAGAAAGGTACATTTTTTAAGTACAAATATTGCATGTGCACTAGTCCATATGAGGAAATAAAAAGATTTAGTTGAAGTGGAACTACATAGCATTGAAATGTCATTTTTACATTCTCCATACACCCTTTTACATATCTTTTTGCAATGTGGGCCAAATTAATCTAAACAAATCTAAAATGCTCTCTTTCATAGTGTTTCAACTGATGACTACTGCTTGAGTTCTTGTTCTCAGTGTGGAAAGAACATAGTCATGAACAGTTCTGTTACACGGAAGCTGAGAAAAGAGGAACACCCTTTTTGTGAGCTCTGACATACCCTGAAAAACCACAACTGATTTTACATAGCAGAGGGGTCTTGCCCATATGAGTGTGTGTTTGTCTAACCCTAACTCGTAAAAGGATCTACCAGCTTTTAATTGGCTACACAAGAGGGAGACTGTATTGGCAAATCCAGAGCACAACAGAAAAGGTAACAAAACTTTATTCAATATTTTGAAATGACTATAGTCATACATTTCTGTGGTCACTTTATTTCAGATTAACTAACAGTTAATTGTTTAGAAATATGAATAGTAATTTAATAGTATGAATAGTAATTTCATAGTATGAATATGATTAGTAATTTAATAGTATGAATAGTAATTTATAGTGTAATACAGTATAAAACTGATTAAATGACACCTAACACATTTGATATCTATACCCAACTAAGCATGTTGCCATTTTTTTTTAAATGTAGAGTTTAAAAGACATCATGTTACAGATTAAAGTTGAGCTGTTAAATCCGCCATAAATTATTCCATTTCAGTTTTCAGCTTCAGTGAACTATATTCAAAATGATCACACACACCCACACAATACACATACACCAACACGCCCTATAACATCTAGTTGTGGATTAGATACTTAACCAAAAGAGGAAATGTGGTTCCAAGCGATTCGTGTGTAAACGGGAAGTATCGCCACAGTAAACATAACTTAAGCAAAACAGCATGATTACACTCACAGGGTAGATGGTGACGTGTCTGTTACCATCATGATCATGCTAACCATGTGATTTAGAGTATGTTCATCATGCCATTTCGGTCAATGCTCAAGAACACTTATTCTATATTCTTATGTAATGCACTGACATAGAAGAATGTACTGTACAGAATAGCTTGTGTGATCAAACCTCATTGGTTCCAGCTTTTTTGGGGTCTTTTTTTGGCAGCAGAATGGCAGCGTGGGACCTTACAGTCACAGTGGAGGATTTTGGTCCTGATGCCCCACCTTTCAAAATCAGTGTGACCTCTGACCTGCACATTGGTGGAGTTATCCTCAAATTAGTTGAGCAGACCAGTGAGTTTTGTTCTAGATGCTTCAAAAGCACATCTGCTTTCAACATTGATAGTAATTAGAAATGTTATTTTTAATTAAATACATTATATTTTGCCTTGGTGAGAATAAGAGACCGCTTCCTCAATCTTTATTTAGCCTGTGAGATGTTCTTGTGTCTTATTTCTAGATCTGAAGAAGGACTGGTCCGATCATGCCCTGTGGTGGGAGCAGAAGCAGCAGTGGTTGCTGCGGACCGGCTGGACACTGGACAAATGTGGGGTCCACGCAGACGCTCGCCTCATCTTCACCCCGCAGCACAAGCCTCTGCGACTTGCCAAATGGGGCGACTCTGAAGATGCGAGCCTGTTTCTCCAGTTCTGTGTTTCGCACTGTCGTGGGGATCTGCAGGGTTCTCAGTAAGTGAGCTTGGATACAATGTCTCCTCTTTAAAATGTCATCATTTTACCAAGTGTCAGGTTACCATTTCCAAAATTAATCTGCATCACTTTCAGATATTCGTCACCCAGAGGAGCTCTCCTTGCTCCGTCCTGTTGAAGAAAAAAAGAAAAAGAAAGACAAAGACACCTCAGAAGAGTTGTATGATCTTACAGATGTTCCTTTAACTGCAGGTGCAGTAAATGACACATTAAATATGTTTTTGGTGTCAGCAATATTTTTCAAATGTTTTTGAATCCTCTTATGCTGCGAGGCTGCATTTACTTAATCAAATACAGTAAATATTGTGAAATATTATTACAATAATTTTTTTAATATATTCTTGTGATGGCGTAGCTGAGTTTCCAGCATCATTACTCCAGTCTTTAATGTCACACGATCCTTCAAAAATCATTCGAATATGATGAGTTGGTGCTCAAGAAACATTTTTTTATATTATCATTGTTGAAAGTAGTTGTTCTGCTAAATATTTTTGAAACCATGATACTTTTTACAGGATTCTTTGAATAATACAAAGTTCTAATGTGTCCTTGCTGAATAAAAGTACTAATTTCTATAAATAAGAAATCTTACCGACCCCAAACTGGAATAGCATAGGTAGTTATCACTCATGTCACAGTATTCTAGTTTAAAGTGGATTTTATCTTGACGTAGGTTCTGTTCAAGCTCTGTACAATGGCATGCCGGCTCATTTTGCTGACTCTCCTAAGACTGAGGCGGTGTATAAAATGATGTCTGTCAGTCTGCCCTCGCCTGCTCCTGAAGCCATCGCTAAACTCTACCGGCCAGCCAGTGTGGTGGACAAAACACATATTCACACCAGGTACAGCTAAGGAACAAAGACACGAATTAAAAAATATTATTCCACATTTCGCCCTTAATATAAATGTTCCTCTGTTCCCTGGAGGTGGTTGGATTCATCTCGTTCACTAATGCAGCAGGGAATACAAGAGAATGACAGACTATGGCTTCGTTTCAAATACTACACTTTCCATGATATGGATCCCAGGGTAGGAGTTTGGTTATGATATTTAGCTGTATAGAATTGTTCTAAGAGGCATGAAACTGAAATGGATTCTCTTTCTGTTGTAGTACGATGCGGTGCGTTTAACGCAGTTATATGAGCAAGCTCGCTGGGCGATTCTCTTGGAAGACATAGACTGCACAGAAGAAGAAATGATGCTGTTTGGAGCCCTGCAGGTACAACAGAGAGAAATAATACTGCCATGGCAACTATAAAACAGATTAGTAAGATTGATGTTAGCATTAAGGGAATAAACACAAAATCAATAGATTTCTTACATCTACCACTCTTCTCACTCTCTTATTCAGTACCACATAGGAAAATTGTCCTTGTCTCAGGACATGGTCTCTTCCTGTCAAGAGATGGATGACTTAGAGTCTGCCCTGAAGTCCCTGGAGGTCAAGATGGTGGGAGAAGGCAACAGCACGGACATACTGGTGAGAGACACTTGGAATAAATCCTCTTTACTAATAGAACAGCAACAAAGCGACAATCAGATGGAACTCCAGAGATGCAGAGACAGATTTAGAGGTTCTAACATCTGATTTACTTTCATAGGACAACATGACTGCTCCAGAGCTGAATGACTATTTGAAAATATTTCGGTGAGGCTCTTTCCTTTGGCTAAATACTACTGTCAGTCCCATAACCATTTGACCTATATCTATGATTGTTCCACCCTGTAGGCCAAAGAGACTCACTCTAAAGGGTTACAAGCAGTACTGGTGCAACTTTCAGAACACATCAATCTCCTATTATAAAAGCATAGAGGACCGCTATGGAGAACCCATGCAACAACTGAACCTGAAAGGTCATTTATTTTTATTTATTTTTTTATTATTTTGGGCACAACATAATATTGCACTTTCGCTACATGAATGAAAGTGATTGTGTGTACTGAACACTGCAGCAGAAAAGAGAACAAAAAGTTAAAAGTTAAATCTGAATATGTTTTCACACCTCAGTGGAGGTTGAAACCCAAGCAGACACACCGATCAGTGTAATGAAGCTGTGTTAACTGAAACCCATCTGCATCTCTCCAGGCTGTGAGGTTGCCCCTGATGTCAATGTAGCAGGCCAGAAGTTCTGTATCAAACTCCTCATTCCTGCACCAGAAGGCATGAATGAAATCTACTTCCGTTGTGAAAATGTATGTAACTGTCATTAACATTGATCTGTATTTAAAACTTTGATAAGAAGTTGTGTTATTAAATAACAAGATTATGTGAAAACAAATACACTACCAAAGCTTAAAAGCTTGGGCTTGGTATGTTATGTTTAAAGAAGTTGAAAGAAGTCTCAACAAGGCTGCATTTATTTAATCAAAAATACAGTAAAAACTATCAAAAACAAATAACATATTTGAATATATTTTAAAAGGTAATTTATTCCTGATAAAGCTGAATTTTCAGCAGTCTTCAGTGTCTCATGATGCTTCAGAAATCATTAATTTGCTGATTTGTTGCTCAAGTAACATTTGTTATGATCAATGTTGAAAAACCCTTGTGCTGCTTAATATTTTTATGGAAAATACAATACATTATTTAGGATTCCTTGATGAATAGAAAATAGAAACGTTGTAAATCTCTTTACTGCCACTTATGTTTAATTTAATGCATCCTTGCTGAATACATTTTTATTTCTTTACTTAAAAAAACAAACAAATTGAATGGTCATGTACTTGCAGAGATTAAAAAAAATAATAATTCTCACCTACCCCACCTAATCAGGAGAAGCAGTATTCTCAGTGGATGGCCGCCTGTAAGCTGGCGTCCAAAGGCCTGACATTATTGGACAGCTCGTATCAGACTGAAGTGAAGAACATCCAGACATTCCTTTCCATGCAGCATTGCAATTCTGCAGCTCCGCTACACAAACTGACGAGAGCATCAACACACACAGCCTCGTCTCACCGAGATACCATAAGAAATACAAGCCCAAACAGGTAGAGTGACCATGAAAATGCTTGCCAGTCATTTTGTGTTGTACAGGGTACTACAATATTTCATTCAGGTCATCTATTTAGTGCTTGTGTTACCTTTATATAGCCTATTCTATATTCTTTATTAATTACCACAACCTAACCTCTTCTCGTGCCTGTCAGTTAACCCCTCGTATCCTGGAAGCCTATCAGAATGTTGCCCAGCTTTCCTTGACATCTGCCATCTTGAAGTTTCTCCAGATCTGGCAGGCTCTGCCTGACTTTGGAATTTCCTACTTCATGATCAGGTGAATGGACTAACCTTACAGGCACAAAAAAGATGTCCATCTATTGATGTACCTTTTTAAAAAGCTTGTAAGGATATTTAAGAAACAGTCGATATGCAGTGGTATGTGGTGAAAAGTCTTTTATAATATATAGATTTTATAATAGTCCATTAATCTGATCCAATTTCACAATCAGGTTTAAAGGCAGCCGTAAGGATGAAGTTCTGGGCATCGCTAACAACCGCCTGATCCGTATAGACTTGGGAGTTGGGGATGTGGTGAAGACTTGGCGTTATAATAATATGAGACAGTGGAATGTTAATTGGGACATACGGCAGGTAGGTGGAAAAAAATATGTGACACTGAAGAAAGAAGTAATGCCATTTAGCTTTTCCATCACAGGAATAATTGACATTTAAAAATATATTAAAATAGGAAAATTCTATTGTAATAATTGTTCACATTATTACTGTTTTTACTGTTCTAAAATAAAATTAAAGGAATGAATATTAGTTTAAAAAATCTTACCAACCCCAAACTTTTGAATGGTAGCATGTATGTGTTAATATCACCAGACCTACAAGTCTCATATAATACACTGGCTTCACTTAGAAAGTCAGTGGTTTAAATGATCAACACCTGTCTCTCTGTTTAAGGTTGCAATTGAATTCGACGAAAACATTAACATAGCATTCAGCTGTGTGAACGCAGACTGTAAGGTTGTGCACGAGTACATCGGAGGATACATCTTCTTGTCTACTCGCTCACGACAGCAGAGCGACACGCTGAACGAGGAGCTCTTCCACAAACTCACCGGCGGCCACGAGGCTCTTTGAGCACAAAGCAACAACTTACAGAGAAGAAAATGACTAAAGCTACAAATGGAGGAAACTGATAAGAATTCAGTGTTACAGCAACTATCCCTTTGTTTTAATTTTACTGATCAATATACAAGTCCTGTAACATTCACATATAATGATTCTGTATAAATCACACTTGATATACGACTGCCTAACAGGAAAATAAGACAGAATGAATGATTTGTAACTATCTAAGTATAATGAATTTTGTCATAAAACATTTAGAACACCACACTTCATTATTAGCAATATGTCTGTATTTCTGCCATTTCATTTGAGTAACAGTTCAGGAAACCAGTGTATCATCATCTTATCAGGCAAAGCTGACATTTCCTATCTTTGTCCTACAGAGTTTCAGTTATTGTACATGGGCTATTTTTAAATAGTCTTCAGTGTCACACTGGGTGGGAGAGCTTGGTATTGACTCACTCAGTTAACAAAGTGCCATTTCTGCATTGTCCTGATGAGTCTCACGGTCTTGCCGATTCTCCATTATTCAGAAGTATGAAACACGTAATACATTGGAATATTGTGCAGTATGTTAAGCATTATGGTGCACTTTTGTATTCATTTTACCCACACAAACATTGTACTGTGTATGCGGAAAAACATTTTTCCTAGTAGTAATTTTAATTAATTTTCAGACAAAAAAATCTACATTATTATGAGGGTTGAGGTTGTTTCTAGAGCATTTCGATATTACTTGTTGTTTAACAGTAGCCTTAACCTTGTGATTTCCTAAGTTGCTTAGGATAAAAGCATCTTCTAAATTACTAAACGTCAAAGGAAACATGTAAAGGTAAGCTTCCCTGACACTGTAAACCCTAACGCTCAAAATAATAAATGGGTTTGAGTAAAGCCAACTCAAATTAAACAAATTAATACAATCAAAGTTTGTTTTGTTGCAAGACAAATGTGAAGGTGGAGATTTGGTAGTTACATTTTTAGGGTTACGATCATGGTGACGAGTAAGCATGAGCTTACTGAAACGGATATATGTTAAATGTTTTAAATTGCTGTACTCATTCAGCAAGTGCTATGCTATGCTATCTAAGAATTGTGTTACCAATTAGCACAGTAGCATTTATTGCAGTAGAAAGTTAAGTTAAGTTGACTTTACATACGTTAAATATATGAATTAGCTTACTAAAAAATGTCACTATAAGTACAAAATAAAATTCTGCAAGTTCTGCTAACTTAAACTTTGAATTTCTTAACTTAAAAAAAATGTATGTAACTGATTACCTCCATTTTTTTAGTTTTGCCAACTTATTTGGGTTTACATAGTGTATGTAGAAGAACGGCAAAATTGTGAGAGATAAATAGTTGCATTTGAAAGTGTTAAACTTCCTCAAACAGGTTTCTGAATCAACACCCACCCACTGCTCAGTTCATTAGAGGTTTCCAGTTTCCAGCCTTGACCACAGTGATTCTTCAGTCCAGATGATGGCGACACTCAAACACACAAGTTCATGCAGCACGTGACGTCACGGTCAGCGAGGGAGACAGGAAGTAGTCACCCGGAAGTGAGCGCGACACGCTTGTAAACAACTCGCGCAACCGAATGATCAAGGTGTAAAAATATCATCAATTGTTGAAAACATCAGGTAAATTAACTACTTATAAACTCAAAGCCTGACGTGTAAGAGATACTGGCTATTAACAAATACAAATGTAGCTGTAAATAATAAACAACGCAATCAATAACATATATTTTTTTAATAACTGTCAGCTTTCTTTGTAATTTTGTGCAGTTTATACAGATGTCTACTCTTTGTCACAACATATTTTTTTTACATTTTTGTGTCTAGGTGTCATGAGGGGTGGTTTTTTTTCGCTCACATTCACTGTTTTCAGAGCTAAATTATTGCGATATTTGATGTCTTGAATCGCTTTATATGTAGGTGGTAGCTAAAGATCATGTCGACGGAGGAAGCTAAAGATCATGTCGACGGAGGGGATCGTAGATCTCGAAGAGCCGAAGAAAATGACCCGAGAAGACTGGAGGAAGAAGAAAGAGTTGGAAGAACAGAGGAAATTGGGAAATGCTCCAGCTGAAGTTGACGAGGAGGGAAAGTATGTTGAGCAGCAGAGCGAATGGAACACTTGAGCAGCATGAATGTTTGATTTTATTGTAGTCATATATCCTGTAACTTTTTCCTGACTATAATATATTGTTACCAGGGATATCAACCCTCACATCCCCCAGTACATCTCATCTGTGCCTTGGTACATCGACCCATCAAAGAGACCCACCCTCAAGCACCAGAGACCCCAGGAAGAAAAACAGAGTCAATTTGCACCCATCGGAGATTGGTACAAGAGAGGTGTACAAGAAGTAAGCACTTATCCTTCCCAAATAGACATAAGTTATAAAAGTAATTTATGTTCTAAAACCCATTCTGATTGCTTCCCTGTCAACTAGAAATCAGTCAGCACGAAATTCAGAAAAGGAGCATGTGAAAACTGTGGTGCCATGACGCATAAGAAGAAAGACTGTTTGGAGGTGAACAGTTTGTGATGTTATTTATATGTTGGTCACATTCTTATGCCCCCACCAGAATTACATACTAGCTTATTACTACTGAATACTGTGCAGTGTATACTTCTGTTCAAAAGTTTTGGGTCATTAAGATTTTTATTAAGGAAATAATTTTCATTTATTTAGCAAAGATGCATTAAATTGATCACAGGTGACAAAGACATTTATAATGTAAATAAAGATTTCTATTTGAAATAAATGCTGTTCTTTTGAATTTTCTCTTAAAAAAAAACCCCTGAAAAATAGTATCGTGGTTTCCAGAAAAATATTAGCAGCACAACTTTTTCCCCCTAAGATTTTTCAAATATATTAAATTAGAAAAGGTAATTTTAAATTGTATTATTGTTTCACAGTATTACTGTTTTTACTGTATTTACTGTAAGCCTTGGTGAACATAAGAGACATTTTTTTTAGTAACCAAAAAAAACCCCTCTTACCAACCCCATATATTTGAATGGTAAAAACTTTTGAAATGTCTATTTCTCACAGAGACCCAGAAAGGTTGGAGCGAAGTTTTCTGGCACAGGCATGGCACCGGATGAGCACCAACAGATTCAGCTCTCAATGGATTATGATGGAAAGAGAGATCGCTGGAATGGGTACGATCCTGATGAGCACATGCGCATTGTAGAGGAATATTCAAAAGTTGATCTGGTAAGTCACACTGACTCAACTTAAGTTTTATTCTCAGCACAGATCATTTTTTGTCATGTGACCATTGTCAAATGGCAGGGTGTCCCCGACTAAGGATTCACATCAAATCAGAATTGTCAAGTCTTGCCTATAGTTGACTGATAGTCGAATTGCGTGTGTTTGGTGGTGGATAAACATTCATAAAATGATTCCTCATAACATTTTAATGCCACAATGTAAAGAACATCACACAAAGATATAGAAGAAAATGTATAAAAGCATTTTGGATAAATAAACCTAAAATATAACAAATAAATAACTGCAGAAAGGCAACACTGCAGACAGGATTTGCATTTCCCAATTTTGGCAAATCTAATTAAATCGGCTTAAATGCCAGTGCGAGCAAGCTCTAAGTACACCACAATACAAAAATTAATTTACAAATTAAATTGGAACAGATTAATCAGAATGAAGTCGCAGGGGAACATGTATTCAAACCACAATGGCAAAAATAGTTAAGATAATACTGATTTTTTCATTAATGGTTTTACCAGGGTTGCCAGGTTTTCACAACAAAACCCGCTCAATTGCAACTCAAATCTAGCCCAAAACAAGCCCAATCGGGTTTATAGGAGTTCCCTGGTCAAAAAAATGCATTCCGGGGAATATATGTTTTTGGCAGGGTTCTGATAAATCAAGCATTTCCGGCGCTAAATATAACATAATTGGTGTCACTTCAACCCGCGAACATGAAAAACAGCCCGCGGCAACGGTGTTTAAGTAGCCCAATTAAAACCTTCTCTCCCCTGTCGCCATCCTGGCCATCAACACCTGGCATCCCCATCTTGCCCCATCTTTAAGATAACAAGATAATCCTGAGTGATCAATAAGTACAATTAAAATAAAGAAATTAATAAAATAATGAAAATATAGCCAGAATTGTCAACTTTGTCTTTTTTTACTTTTTTGCAAAAAAATCAAAGTAGACCGTGTGTAATTGTGTGCTTGGAAAACCGGTAGTTGTATGAGAAATTCTATGTGATTTCACACAGCAATCCCAGGAAATTACTAGAATCACTTTACCAGTAATACAAATATCTGCTGTTCACATAAACAACGGCGTTCTGGCTTTTTACCAGTGATAGAATGTTCAAACATCAGCACCAAAATACCAGTAGAGTCTGTGATATCAGTCATCTTTAAACACTGTGCTTTTGTCTTCATTTGCCCGCATAAGAAGTGCTTTTGTTTCACTATCTTGTTCAATTTGATAACATATTTTGATGTCTGAGTGAAAGGCATAAGGGGTGATCAAACAGAACTCGTTTTTGCAATTAAAAACCCAAGACGTGTCTAACAGTATCCCACTGCAGATCTGCAGCGCTGATGATGATCAGAATGGAAAAGAAGGCAGGGTCTTGAGCGCAACACGTTGAAAAAGCTATGAGACGCGGTGCAACTGTAAATATTATCATCTAGCATGATCTTTTCCCAGTAAAGACTGTATGTGTGAAAGGGGCTATGGAACAGCCCCATATAGCCAAAATGACATGATCAGTTTCATAACACTTCTGCGAAGATTCGACTGTGAGATTGGTAGTCGAATCATGCTCCTCCTATCGAAGCATCGAATCTTCGACTATTCTGTCTCACCCCTATATACTTCCAGTGTAGACGGCCTCGAGCTGTTTTCGGCGCAATGTGACAAAGATCGGATCCGTTGTAGATACAGTGTTTTAAAAAAGAAATTGTTGAGGCATATCTCGCCCTGGAATTCACCAGTACAATGGGTTAGGGTTAGGGCAGATAGCTTCTGACAGTATTAAGCCAAACAAGTTTAGAACCACTCAGAGACTTCACATCAAAAACACAAAGAGAAGCCTGTTGAAGTTAATAAGTTGGATTACGGTGTTAATTATGTTTCAAATAAAGCCTATAGGATTTTGCAAGCAAGGTCATGTCTGAGAGCATCTTTATGTGGGTGCATATAGATGGGGGGCTTCAAAATATTTTTCTCAACCAAAGTTTGGGAACCACTGGTATAGGCCATAATGCATGACTAATTATTTTTTTTAATTATTTTTTTTAACAGGCTAAGCGTAGTCTTAAAGCTCAGAAACTCCAGGAGGAGTTAGCTTCTGGTAAACTAATGGATCAAGCTGTAAGTATTCACAATTAATTCTGTCTTTTTTTATAACTATGTGGGGGGAAAATTGGTAAGAAAAATATAAAACATTACAACCGTATTGAAAATGTTTATCATAGCCCTGATGAGATTTACTAGCTTTGTGTAACCAAACGTTTTACCATCCTTCTAGAATTCAAGGAAGCATCTTGATGATGAGCAGCTCAGGTACATGTCATGTTCTACTTAATCTTTATGTACATTTTGAACTATAAAATAAAACTTAAATTGTAAAGCCTCTTCACTCAATTAACTTTTTCCTCACCCTGTCCAGGACCACAGCAGTGAAGATGAGGATGAGGACAAATATGTTGATGATTTTGACATGCCCGGGACAAAACTTTGACTCAAGAGACGAATCACAGTTAGAAACCTGAGAATCCGGGAGGACATTGCTAAGGTACAAATAACTCCAATGCATGTTAACTATTTGTTTTTCTTCAGATTAGTTTTGGCAGCTGAGCTAAAAGAAATGTGCATTTAAAAGTTCCCATAAATATGTCCCATGAGTATGATTAATAAGAGGATTACTATGGTTTCCTCAGCTTTATTAGTAGTAGCAGCAAATGAGTACATAATTTTACTACCACCGAGTGCTGTGTCATGTTTTTCTCAGTTATTGCTGTCTTTATTTTACAGTACCTCAGAAACCTGGATCCAAATTCAGCATACTATGATCCCAAGACTCGAGCCATGAGGGAAAATCCATACTCCAACACTGGAAAGAATCCAGAAGAGTAGGTGCATTCCTCATTTTTTGTGCCGGCATAAAAAAAAAGTGCAGATGTGAATATTAATTTTAAGTTGACTGGCCAACAACACTTTTATGTTAGGAAAGTAATAGGCTTCTTATAGAAAGCTGTACTAAGTAGGGTCTCTCAGTGGGGTGGATCTCCTCTCACAGTTTGAGAACCAATAATTAGAGACTTACCTAGTTTACATTGTGTTGGACTCCACTGAGCAAGGCACAAGTTGCTCCAATAGGACTATGAAGGATTGTAAATATCATACGTATTGAATTGTAAAAATTAAAATAATCTGATAAATGCCAAGGAAGCTGATGTGTTTAACTTGCTAAATTCCAGTAGACTGAAAAATCACTATAAAATATAAAATAGGAGGTGTAATGGAACATTTAAATGTGCCTATTTTTGTAGTTGTCTCTGCCTGTCCTTAAACTGATGTTTCGTTTGGCAGGGTGGGCTATGCTGGAGACAACTTTGTGCGCTACTCTGGAGACACCATTTCCATGGCCCAGACACAGCGTAAGTAGTCTTGTGTTGTCAACTCGTACATACATTTCTCTTTACCTGATGTTAAAAATGGGCTCAACTCTCAGTGCTTGTTGGTCTAGCGTTGTTTTGTGTGTCTCTTCTGCAGTCTTTGCTTGGGAAGCCTATGAGAAAGGATCTGAAGTTCACCTCCAGGCAGATCCAACCAAGCTCCAGCTTCTCCATCAGTCCTACAAAGTCAAAAAGGATGACTTCAAAGAGAAACAGAAAGAGACTATTTTGGAAAGGGTAAGGTGTAGAATCTCCTTTGTTGACAAGTGAAATAGCACAATGTCTTTCTTCCCCTGATCTGTGTGCTGATGGCTTCATGTCGCTCTTCTCTGCAGTACGGTGGGGAGGAACACTTGGACGCCCCTCCGCGAGAGCTTCTGCTGGCTCAGACAGAGGAGTATGTGGAGTATTCTCGTCATGGGGCAGTGTTGAAGGGACAGGAGAAGGCTGTGGCCTGCTCCAAATATGAGGAGGACGTGCTCATTAACAACCACATGGTAAGTTAGCTGGCACCACTGGGAGTGTTGCATAACTGGAGAAGCTAATAATGTTGGATATTGTTTTGTGAATGTTTTTCTTCACTTCCGCTTTTGCAGTGTATCTGGGGATCGTATTGGAAAGATGGATTTTGGGGTTACAAATGCTGCCACTCCATGGTGAAGCAAAGTTACTGTACAGGGGAAGCTGGCAGGAAAGTAGTGGTGAGTATAAACATATTTCCTTTAAATGGAACCATCCATTGCAACTTGTTATACACTGGAGTAAAAAATGATGTGATACATGAGATGGTAATAAAGGCAGCAAAGATTTATGTATACAAATATGCATTTTTTTTATTTATTTTATTATTATTATTTATTATTAAATGCATAATATTTGTATCATGTATCTATTTCTGTATATTTATCTCACACAAATCTGTTAAAATAAAGTTTTCTATTTTTTCAGAGTAATGCCTGTGTTCCATTTGAAGAGGATGTAGAGGAGGCCCAAACGAGTGAAGAACCAAAGACTCTTTTACAGGTACATTAACATCCTTCCCCTTTTTGTATAAGAACATGACAGAAAGATGATTGTATTAAACTAAAAATACATTCACAGATGCACCAGGAAAAGATGAAAGACAAGAAAAAGAAGAAAAAGAGCAAGAAACACAGAGATTCTGACAGTAGTGATGAGGAGGACGAAGCCAAAAAGAGAGAGAAGCTGAAGAAGGTGCGTGGGCTGTTTCTTTTTAATTCCACACACACATACACACTTGTATCTTCATGTGCTAGATGCATCCGTTCTCTACAAAACCTGTTTTAAAGGAAAACAATGTGTCTTTTTGTTCAGGCATTGAATGCGGAGGAGCAGAGGCTGAAGCAGGTGGCTGAAATGATGATGATTGACGAGAGGAAGCGGCCGTACAACAGCCTAATGGAAGTCCGTGAACCCACAGAGGAGGAGATGGAAGCCTTCCGTATGAAACGTTACCGAGCTGATGACCCCATGGCCTCCTTTCTGGGGCAGTGAATGAAAGCAAATGTCTTTTGTCTCCAACCACAGAGATGTCACAGTCTCAGTAATTGTAAAATCGGATTTAGCTGAATCTGTTACACAAAGACTGCTGTTTTTAAACTAAAAATGTCCTATATTGCTAGCACATAACAGTCTGCTAGAACCAGCAGTTACAGTTTTGCATATCTTTTCGCTTTGTATAAATCTGTGTTGTGTACTTCGTTTTTGGGCAAGTAGTAAATCATATTTTTTTCTGTTTTCTGAATAATGTGTGTGGTCTTCATTTTGACAGTACATAAACATTGTTTTAGTCTTTTAATTATAAATGGCCCAGTGAATTACAAATGGGTTATACTTGGTGAATCATCTGTTTTGATTTAACAAAATATGTTCCATTTTCACTTTCCAAGGTATTTAAATGGAATTATAATAAAAATAACCTTAGCAGTGATTGACATTAAACATTTATATTTAAACCTAACCATGGCTGTTGATTTTATGATTCTGCCTATTCAACATGCAATCCATGCCAAATTTCTTTTGCGAATACTCAGGGAGTGTTGGTGTGTTTGATGTAAAAAGGCACTTTACACAAATGTTTTTTTTTGTGTAGGTTTTATGTAAAAATATATTAAGGCATTTTTCATTGTTTTGTGGGCTGCAAAACTAGTGTTAGAGTCTGACAAGTTTTCAAATGAATCCCCTCCCACAGTTCGTTCAATTACATCATGGATGAACTATCTGGCAGAGCACGTCAGTGCTAAAACTGGGTGGATGCTTGCAAAGTTGTTTGGAGGATATGTAAGATACAATCTTTCACAAGCCTTGTTTATATTCTCTACTTTTTTATTTTGCCAAAAGGGCAGCTGGACCTTTGCATTGCAACGCAAATATCATTCCTCTGGTGAGGGCTTTTTCCAATTCATGCTTTAAATGTGTTGTTTAATTGTGTTTTATTTGGTCAGTTGCATATACAGGGAGTGCAGAATTATTAGGCAAGTTGTATTTTTGAGGATTAATTTTATTATTGAACAACAACCATGTTCTCAATGAACACAAAAAACTCATTAATATCAAAGCTGAATATTTTTGTAGTTTATTAGGAAGTAGTTTTTAGTTTTAGCTATTTTAGGGGGATATCTGTGTGTGCAGGTGACTATTACTGTGCATAATTATTAGGCAACTTAACAAAAAACAAATTTATACCCATTTCAATTATTTATTTTTACCAGTGAAACCAACATAACATCTCAACATTCACAAATATACATTTCTGACATTCAAAAACCAAACCAAAACAAATCAGTGACCAATATAGCCACCTTTCTTTGCAAGGACACTCAAAAGCCTGCCATCCATGGATTCTGTCAGTGTTTAGATCTGTTCACCATCAACATTGCGTGCAGCAGCAACCACAGCCTCCCAGACACTGTTCAGAGGTGTACTGTTTTCCTCCTTGTAAATCGCACATTTGATGATGGACCACAGGTTCTCAATGGGGTTCAGATCAGGTGAACAAGGAGGCCATATCCTTAGATTTTCTTCTTTTATACCCTTTCTTGCCAGCCACGCTGTGGAGTACTTGGACGCGTGTGATGGAGCATTGTCCTGCATGAAAATCATGTTTTTCTTGAAGGATGCAGACTTCTTCCTGTACCACTGCTTGAAGAAGGTGTCTTCCAGAAACTGGCAGTAGGACTGGGAGTTGAGCTTGACTCCATCCTCAACCCGAAAAGGCCCCACAAGCTCATCTTTGATGATACCAGCCCAAACCAGTACTTCACCTCCACCTTGCTGGCGTCTGAGTCGGACTGGAGCTCTCTGCCCTTTACCAATCCAGCCACGGGCCCATCCATCTGGCCCATCAAGACTCACTCTCATTTCATCAGTCCATAAAACCTTAGAAAAATCAGTCTTGAGATATTTCTTGGCCCAGTCTTGACGTTTCAGCTTGTGTGTCTTGTTCAGTGGTGGTCGACTTTCTGCCTTTCTTACCTTGGCCATGTCTCTGAGTATTGCACACCTTGTGCTTTTGGGCACTCCAGTGATGTTGCAGCTCTGAAATATGGCCAAACTGGTGGCAAGTGGCATCTTGGCAGCTGCACGCTTGACTTTTCTCAGTTCACGGGCAGTTATTTTGCGCCTTGGTTTTTCCACACGCTTCTTGACCCTGTTGACTATTTTGAATGAAACGCTTGATTGTTTGATGATCACGCTTCAGAAGCTTGGCTATTTTAAGACTGCTGCATCCTCTGCAATATATCTCACTATTTTTGACTTTTCTGAGCCTGTCAAGTCCTTCTTTTGACCCATTTTGCCAAAGGAAAGGAAGTTGCCTAATAATTATGCACACCTGATATAGGGTGTTGATGTCATTAGACCACACCCCTTCTCATTACAGAGATGCACATCACCTAATATGCTTAATTGGTAGTGGGCTTTCCAGCCTATACAGCTTGGAGTAAGACCACATGCATAACGAGGACTATGTGGTCAAAATACTCATTTGCCTAATAATTCTGCACTCACTGTATTTACTACTTAATAACATTCCAAATGCTTATTAATAACTCAAGTTACAACCTGCATGTGTGTTTTAAATATAATATAATGATATAATTGTGATTGTTGGTGCTTGTTTCTGTGCACAACTCTGAATATATATATATATATATATATATATATATATATATATATATATATATATATATATATATATATATATATATATATATATATTCAGAGTTGTACAGAAACAAGCACCAACAATCACAATTATATCATTATATTATATTTAATATATATATATATATATATATATATATATATATATAGATATATATATATAGGGAATCCATGGAAATTCCCCAGAACACAAATCTGGCCCCATCTGCTCTGTTTGCAGGCACAGCTGCATCATGCATCAGTTACCGCTGGCTGTTTGCCTGCTATCTCTGTTCTCTGTGACTGTAGACTCATCCAAGAAGGGACGCAACTTCACCATCCATTCATCTCAGCTTAGCTGCAGTTTGCCAGGCCCTCAGGGTCCTCCAGGGAGTCCAGGTACCGCTGGTCCCAGCGGTAGCACAGGCAAGATGGGGATGCCAGGTGTTGATGGCCAGGATGGCAAGGATGGTGACAGGGGAGAGAAGGGAGAGAGAGGTATCGTATATGATCAGAGCATATCTGTTGCAGTTGTAAAACCATTAATGAAAAAATATTATTCAAAAAGTAATCAAACACATTCACATGTAAACACATGTAGTCATTATTTTTATTTGTATCTGATATTTTCATTTATATACATTTTTTTAAATAATCTGTAGTATCTCTGTAGCTCAAGGTCAATTCAAATATATTTAAGTATAAATATAACATCTGAAAATCAAATGGGTGAATATTTTTTTCTCAAATGTCAGGTGAGCAGGGTCGTCCTGGAAACTCGGGAAAATATGGACAACAAGGACGCCCAGGACTTGTTGGGAAGGCAGGGCCAAGGGGCCTAAAAGGGGTGCGTGGGGCACCTGGTATGCCTGGAGTCACTGGGATCAAAGGAGAGGTTGGTGATATGGGGGAAACTGGTGCCCCGGCTGTGACTGTGGAGCTGAGGCACGATCTGCTTTCTCTGTAGCGGTAACCAAGAGCTATCCCAAGGAACGCATACCCATTCGCTTTAATCGGATTTTAATGAACGAGGGTGGCCATTACAATGCCACCAGTGGCAAGTTTAACTGTGCGATTCCTGGTGTGTATTACTTCACATACGACATCACATTGGCTAACAAACACCTGGCAATTGGGCTTGTACACAATGGCCAGTACAAGATCAGAACATTTGACGCTAACACAGGAAACTACGATGTGGCCTCAGGATCAACAATACTCAGACTGCACAAAGGAGATCAGGTCTGGCTTCAGATCTTCTATTCAGAACAAAATGGACTGTTTTTTGATCCATTCTGGACCGACAGTATATTCACAGGATTTCTCATTTTTGCTGATCAAGTGGATCCAAATGAGGAGAAAATAATGACCAATTCTGGATCATCGTGATTTAACTTTATATTTGTCTCTTACACATTTTATAAAACCCCACCCAATAATCCATTGTTTGCAGATCCACAACATCAGTATTAGAGAGAAATTAGGAGAGAAACTTAGAAGTGATTAATGATTCTTGATTAAGTATGTATTATGGAAAACTATGTTCTTTCTAAGTATTTTTCAACTTTGACCCTAATCTTAGGCCCCTAAAAATCAAAGCGACCTTTTACCTCAGGGGACTTTTAGCCACGTTGTACTTCATGTTAGACATACATGACCTTTGATCTTCTAAAAGCCTGTTCTGTTAATGATTGCTTTTTTTCCTCTCTTTTGTTTATTTACTATTCACATCTAATCATGTATTCCACTATGGTTCAGTATGACCTTGTCTTATAGGAACACGCTGTCACTGGAGATTTGTGAAACCTGAAGTGTAATTTTGTCTAAAAGTAGCAGCTAGTCATGCTGTTGACAACATCTAATCAAAGTTCATTAGAAACACCACTTCTGACATAAACAGTGCAGTAACTGACCCTACAGTCACTCAGGTGATCGTTAAATATAAGTAAAGACATTATGCTTATAGGTTATTTTGCAGAGCTGAGTTGATTACTTACAAATTGTAATCGGTTAATGATTACAAATTACATGACAAGAATTGTATTTAGTAACATAATCCATTACATTACATAGTTAAAGTAATGCAATCTGACTACTTTTGGATTACTTTTGACCTAACTTGTTTATCACATTCATTAGAGTAGAATAATCTTGTACCATATTGATATAAAAATGCAAAAAGAAAAAAAAAACATATATTCCATTCTTTGTTATCAACAACATGAAGTGCATTAAATGTCACATTACATCAGGGTTTCCCAGACTGGGCTTTGTGATGGAACTGCAGGGGTTCCTGAGTTTAATGAAAAGCTATTAAGTAATTAAATCATAAACATTTTAAATAAAAACTGATTAAAACATTTTTAAAAATTTTTTTTAGAAATATTATGACATAATATGACATTAACCTACACCAGAGAACCGTTAGATTTATTTTTTCTTATTTCTTCTTATTATTATTATTGACTTAATTGTATTATTGCCCTATTTTACAAATTAAAATCTCAGGTTGGCAATTCAAGTTAATATATTAGGTCAAAGTGTGATAGTTCAAAGAAAAATGAATGTGTGAACCAGGAGCTGATTAGATATGCAATGTTGAGAAAACACTTGTTAAAAGTGAAATGATTTCTATAAATCCAGTGATCAATTGCTGTGTGGGTCTCAGTTTTCAGTGAGAGTCACATGACCAGTGGCTGGTCTGGGTGTGCATTTCCACAAACTTCTGGAGGAACTTCTGAACATAAAAGGAGTAGGCGTCCTCGTCTTTAGAAAGGTATTTTAAAATGTAGAATAATCCAGTTAAGTAGCCTACTTCATTTTTGGAGTCTGATTACATAATCCAGCTTACATGCAGCTCTGGTTATTTGTATCATGTCCCTCATTTTCCTCTTCAAATTCAATCTGTAGCCTACACACATTTTAGATTTACATATTTTAACAGAATGATGGCCTTTAACTTGTATTAAAGCTGTAATAAGTTCAGCCATTGTTGTATCTAAAGGTTAGGCTACGAGTAATTCTTCTTACACGGTGATTCTTGCTATGACAAGAAATTATGTAGCCAAATATGGAATGTGCTTTTGAGCTTGGAAAACCGTACAATGCACGTCAATGATGACGAAATATTCTAATTTCCATACGTCTTCGCACCTTCGAATCTGATTGGCAGGAGTAGCTCCAAGTCCCTCCCATTGTCTGGCTTTACTTCACAAAAAGCACAGGGTGTCCTTTGAGAGTAGGACTAAACCATTAATTCTTCCGTAGGTGAATACTGTGTTACAAAGTGTTGCCATTTTGTATCTTTCCTTAAACGCGTTTTAGATTTGTTTAAAATGTTGAACTCTTAAATGTAAAATTAATATTTAATATAGAGAATAACTTAATACATTGTTATTTTAGTACATGATGAAGACTCAATCTACTAAACTCCCCTATTAAAATATAGTTCACGTGTCACCCTGGAATATGATGACACATCTACCGGCTTTTTTCCATACAGCGAAAAGACAACGAAACATGTCTAAGTAATGTACAAATGTATTTTATAAGTGTTATATAGGTTAGTAATCTTGTTTATTCCTTAGCCCACCATTTGCTAAAGTGAATCGGTTTAAACCGCGGTTCGAGGGACTGTCAATTTAAGAATAATACTAATAATGCATCCCGCCCGGCGCTGTTCATCTCTGTTTCATCGAGACCTGGCCGCAGTCTGTCTATCATCACTGGGGACACATCCAAAGATATCCAGTCCGCTGAAGAAAAGCAACCTTCCGAGTTCACGACTCTGCCACTCAAGCGGTGCCCATTCTCCCCCAACAAGGTCCAACTCATCACCCGTTCTTCTCGGTTCTTTACAAGGTAATTTAAGATTTCACCACATATAAGACTGCGGTTGTGTCTCATAACCAAGTGAGCTAACGTTAACGTCACCTCGGAATGCTCATATACCGCCTAAAATGTTTTCGGTTTTAGAGAGTAAATCAAGTTTTTATGGTTTCGTGTGGTGCTGTGTAAGAGTCCTGAGGAGAATCTTAAAGGACACACACGCCGAAATTGAATTAAAGAATGTATTTTGTGATCATTATAAGAACGTGACACCAATGCTATAACAAATGACTCATGTAACGTTACAGTAAGTGGGAGTGACGACTTGTCACATGCAAACTGCGAGGTGTGGAAACATACTGCAGTTTCCCATAATTGTATTGTATGATCTTTATTCAAATGCATTTGTTAAATCATAGTGTGCTTTCTCTAACAAATCTGTCACTGAAGAGCAGTGTTTTAGTTTTTTAAACAGTTGTATTTAGCTTTATTCTCACTGATCTTAGTATAACCTAAACTTATTTCAGTTAGTTGCCAACTGTCAAGGCAACATTTCGAGTTTCCATTGAAGTGTATGTTTAATTTCATTTTATGTGTAATCTTTTTTAGTTAACAATAACAACAACACGAATAAAGAGGTTTTAGCTTGTATTACTGATTTTGTTTTAAGAAAATGTTATACATAATGTTGTTTTAATAGTATTGTATTTATTTTTTCTTAATATTGTTAGTTGAGATTGGTGTTCTGTACGTGGATCTAGTGTGCATTCTTGGTAACTTGATAGTGCTGCTAAAGGTCAGTAAACAGTGCAGCCTAAACAGCCCCCAAAGGTTTCTCTCCCCATTTTGAAGTTTTCCCTTGCTTATAAGAGTGAGATATGCACTCTTGACTTGTGTTACATTTATTAAACTCTGCATCATTTGTGCAATTAGCATTAAACTGTAAGGACACAATATTAATGGACGTGTCTGTGTTTATCTTATGAAAAGATGGAAAGTGACAAGCACATGAAACTTTAAACCAAAAGTTGTTGTTAACCAGCAGACAGATACATGATCGCCATGTGAACAAACGACTGCTCTTGTGTAAGGGATTTGACCTGGATAAGGACAAGGTCTGGGAACCGTGATGTTATGTCATTTTGACTCAATAAGCAAAAGCAGCAACAAATTGCTGAAATATAAATAGTGAGGGACTATAGTATTTTGATGATTGTACATGGTAAAATGTGGATTTTTCCCAGCAAATATATGTACCATAGTATCCAAAGGTAAGGATGTAAGAAAGTATTTAATATTGGCTTGGCCATAAGGTCAACAAAAAAACACTAAAAAATCCATGATGATTGACTACTAGACAAAATATTGGGGTGTGCGTGTCTTCCAATGTCTATGTTGATCATGGCCCTGGTCCAAGGTGAAGCTTCTCATTAAATGTAATTAATACGGGGCCCGGGTGCCCTTTGAATCGTCACCACCTTTCGCCCCGCTAGCGATGGCCCTGACTGAGAGCTTGTAAGATATCCTACTGCTGTAAATAATAAATACATAAATCCTGTAGCAGCAGATCTAGGCAGGTGGAGCTGGGGGAGGTGGAGGGTTTCAGATGAGCTCTGATAGGGAGCTGCAGGACTAATGACCCAGACTATTTAAATGTTGAGCATTGGCTGTAGGATCAGCAGAAGCCAATCAGCTTGTGTCATGCGGTAATGATGTGAATAGTGCAGACTGCATGTAAATGATCTCAGCCTGTGCCCTCTAGAGTTTCATGACTGAACTGGATATTTAGGCATAGTTTTAGGTTACAGTTGGTTTGCTGTGCATCATCTTCATACCTTGTCAGCGCTTCTGTTAAACAGAGAATAGCTTCATAGTTGGTCACTAATTCTCACATGCAATAGTTTTAGCAAGCCTCATTTTTAATTAATGGTATGAATTGTAACTTTATTGTTAAATGTGAGTGAAAAATGATGCGCTTATTACATACCAGACAAATGAGCCACACTGTCTTCCTCAATCCTTAGATTAAATTAAGCCTGAACTGTTCTCATTACCCATGTGCATGGCTGTGTGTGCACATGTATGCGCACTGCGCAGGCATGCATCGGGTCCCTCTCGTGATTTTCAAATGAGTCATTGTTCAGAATGAATGGTAGGGGAAGCACAGACACACTGGTTCATTCAGGAACCCCTTTGTGTAGGAACACACACTCAGATACATTCACATTCACATCCGCAGCCCCCAGAATCTTCGCATGAAAGAGCTCAAAGGGTGGATGCTAGTGTTCTCTCTGTCTATCAACTTGTATCATACACTGACCCACTCACTGGACACTGGATCGTCCTTGGATTACTCCCTCAAAGTCAAAAAGGATTGTGCCCTTAGTTCACCACCTGCATCGGAGACATTCAGTGGACAAGGAAATAATAAGAGGTAGTTTTAAAAGAAATGCATGTTCTAAGTGCATGTTTTTTAGACAAATATATGACCTAAATGTTTTGAAAGTGACCGTATGGACCGTAGATCCTGAATAGTCATTGATTTAGTAATAATGGATGTGTCTAGAGAGGGTGAGTTTAAACTTTTTTTAATCTTTTAATGCCGATACAAGAGATGCATGTGACCTACGAATTTAAAATGGAATTGGTTGGTTTAAATTGTATGGGTGCTGTGTGGTTTAAACGATTACTAAGCAATGACCAACCTTACCATGAACAGCCCTCATGCATGCACGCACTGATTCAACATGTGAGTATTCAGTACCGGACTATTCCATTAATAAATTAAAAACCTTTACTTGTCACATATAAATAATACCAAGATTATGCTTTTCCGAGATGATGAAGACATAAACAACCACATAAATATAACTAGAGAGACACTGGATATAGTTAATTTTCTTGTGGAGGTAAGGAGGCGACGGAGGTGGAACAGGTTGGAATCAGATGAGATGAATGAATGGAAATCAGTATTTAAATGAACAGAATTACTCCTACAATGTTTAGTTTAAACATACATTTAATGTACGTTTGTGGCCAGTAATGTTTTTAATGTTAATGAAATCATGCTCACCATGTCTGCATTTATTTGATCAAAAATAGAGAAAACGGTAATATTGTGAAATTCCGTTACAATTTAAAATAACTGTTTTCTATTTTTTTTCAGCATTATTACTCTAGTCTTCAGTGTCACGTGATCCTTCAGAAATCATTCTATGTTCAAGAAACATTTATCATTATCATTGAAAACACATTTTTCTGAGGAAATCTTGATTTATTTGATGAATAGAGCATTCAAAAGAACAGCATTTATTTTAAATATATATAATCTTGTAACATTACAAATGTATTTACTGTCACTTTTGATAGTTTATAGCATACTTGATGAAAACAAGTATCAATTTCTTAAAAAAAAAAAGAGAGAGTGGTAGTGTAAATGTTAGATTAAGATGATGAAAACATGTGCTGCTTAATCATGCAAAATACGCGTCCGTTTCTACCGTGTTTTTGGTGGTTGCCAAGACTCTGCTATGCTGTTGCTAATGTGTTCTGATGGGTTTTTAGTGTGTGTGTTGCTAGAGTGTTCTGGCTGGTTGTTAAGTGGTTGTTTACTTTGTCTAAGTCAAAAGAGAAGCTTTTTATTGTCTGCTAAACAAAAAATTGTGAGTTGCGAGTTGCTTATTAAAGTAATAGAAAATCTCTCCTTAACAAGCTTAATGGCTTGAGGTATCAGACATTTTTGTTAATACGCACCAAAGGACGGTATATGTGCAACAGTAATAGCGATTCTAGTACAAACGGCACTAATAAAGGTTGCTGTTTCTTGTCCACAGGAAGGTCAGTGCCGTTTGTTCTTGATCTTGTGTCTGTGAGGCTGAGTTGTCATGACAGACACATGACATGAGAGGCAGATTCCATGGCTGCAGACTTTGGCCATTAATAAGATGAATAATTTACATAACTATCTGTAACTAGCATCACATGTCTTTGTTTCCATTGAGGACTGATTTGCTAATGAGGTTAAATACTGTCTAAAGATACTGTAGCATACAAGCCAACAAACATGCAAACTGCAAGAATGTTTATAAGTGATTTATATCTAGTTAAACCTCTTTTGAAGACTCAAAACAAGCCCAGACGGATGCCTGTTTCGAGTCTTCAAAAGTCACAGACATCTCTCAGGTTCACATCTCTGTCGCCTCTGGCTTGGCTTGCTCAGTTGGGGAAAAAAACTATTTTTCAAATATATTTCAAAATAAATCTAATTATTAAACTAAATTAACCATATAGACCAAATTACTTAACTAATTACTGATCTAAAGCCCACATTGTTACTGTATGATAATCGAAATATATTCTGTTGCATTATTTTTCTGTTTAACACTGTGAAGCTGCTTTGAAACAATCTGCATTGTTAAAAGCGCTGTATAAATAAAGTTGACTTGACTTGACTTGACTTGACACAAAAGAACCAACCATGCGATCTTGTGAACTTATCAATGCTTTTATCGAGCTTTTTCCAAATTTCTGTGAGGTATCAAATAACCAAATAATCCAGAATTGTTCAGTCTCTAGCTGAATGAAGTGTGCGTATTTTGTTGTCATGGAGCATATTATATACTGTAAGACATGTGTATTTTAGACAAACCCAGCTAATACACATTATGAACTACAACAACAGACACTATTTAGGCCTAATTTATCTGCACTTTAAATAGCTATGTGCTATCATGCTACTGTTTATATTGTCATACACAGTGTACTACACTGCTACTATTTATATGTTCATTGGCTGCTGTTTGGTTTTAGTGTCTTCTTTCACACAGAACCACTACACTAACATGTGAAGTAATCAAAAATGATTGAACTATTTTACATGCATCTTTTATGTCCTCATATTATTTGATTTTATTTGCAATGTTTGTAAAATTAATTTGTCACACTGCAGGACTGCCAGAGTGTGTGTAACATGTTTTGTGTGTGTGTCTGCAGTGTGTCAGATGGGCAGTAGCAGCAGCAGTAGACTCTTCAGTACTGTGACTCAGACTTTGAGCAGCACTGCATTGTCAGACCCACTTGTGGATCCTGACGACTACGAGTACGAGCAGGCCGACCCAGATGCGCTGTTGCGTGAATGTGAGGATGTTTTGAGGAACCGGCCCCCTCGACTGCACAGAGACTTTGTAATGACCAGAGCCAGCTCTCTGCAGAACGCTCCTCTCCGCATCATGCAGTGGAACATCTTAGCACAAGGTACAGAGTCTGTCTGCTTATATCATGTTTTTGATTAGATTTTGACAAGAGGTAACTTAAAGGGGTTTTACACTTTTTAATACCACCCTTCTCCTTAAATATAATGACATGTATAAAGATTTATTATATAGGCCTAAGTCTCTTTCCAAAGTTAACTATAATTTTATATGGTCCTTGTACTGTAAGAAAATTATTAAAATATGAACTGAAAATATGGTTTACAAAAAACTAATACAAATAAATTTTCCCCATTAAAAAAAAAAAAAACCTCCAGTCTTCAGTGTCACATGATCCTTCAGAAATCATTGTAATATTTGGTCCTCAAGATAAATTTCTTATCACTGTTGTGCTGCTGAATATAAAGTTCAAAATAAGCAGCACACTTGCTGAGATATTAATTTGTTTCTTTAAAAACAACAGTTCTGGTGCAAATGGTAGTGTAAATACATAAAGTAATATACATAAAATTCAATATAAAATCTCTATATTACTGCCTATATACTACTGTATTTCGAAACAAGTTAACTGATGTTATTATTTTAAAATGATTGCTTTAAACATTTGTATTATTATTATTAATATCTGAAATTAACCAGAGACCCTAGCACCCTCTTGTGGCCCCGGTTTAAAAAACCTTTTGCTTAATCTTTATATTAATCAAGGACTGAACGCACTTTACCTTTAACTCATTTTTCTGTTGTATCTGCAGCTCTGGGTGAGGGCAAGGACGGTTTTGTGCGCTGCCCGATGGAGGCGTTGAACTGGTCTGAGAGAAAGTATCTCATACTGGAAGAGATCCTTACCTACAGGCCAGATGTGCTCTGCCTGCAGGAGGTGGACCACTACTTCGACACTTTCCAGCCTGTGCTCTCCAGCTTGGGCTACCAAGGCAGTTTCTGCCCCAAGCCGTGCTCGCCCTGCCTGGACGTTCACAATAACAACGGACCCGACGGATGCGCTCTGTTCTTCAACCGCCGTCGCTTCCAGCTGCTCCACACCTCTCACCTCAGACTCTCCGCCATGATGCTCAAAACCAACCAGGTGGCCATCGTGGCAACGCTTCGCTGCAGGCTTACAGGACGAGTCTTCTGTGTGACAGTAACGCACCTGAAAGCACGTAGCGGCTGGGAGGCGTTTCGTAGTGCACAGGGGGCTCATCTCCTCCAGAAACTCCGCGACATAACCGCACACTCATACCCAGAGATGGATACGGAAAACCGGACTAGGGTTGGGGAAAGTGAAGATGGTATTCCATTGGTGGTATGTGGTGATTTTAACGCTGAGCCAAGTGAGGAAGTGTACAGGCGCTTTATGACTTCTCCACTGGGGCTGGACAGCGCTTACAAGTGTCTGAGTGAGGACGGGACCACGGAGCCGCCCTACACCAGCTGGAAGATCCGACCCAGCGGAGAGAGCTGCTCCACATTGGACTACATTTGGTACTCGGAAAGAGCGTTCCAGGTGGACGCTGTACTGAAGATACCAAGTGAACAGCAGATCGGGCCAGACCGGCTTCCGTCGTACCATTACCCCTCTGATCATCTGTCACTGGTGTGTGACCTTAGCTTCAGTCAGCAGCCTCATAGGCTCATGTAGCTGTCAATCATTCGTTCTCTCCAATAGGGATCCAGAGCAGCTCAGAACATTCTTAGAGCAAACGTGTGCATGTCTGAATGTGAGAATGCACTGTTTGTAGTATTGCTCAGAATGTAAATGATCTGATCCACTTTTTTTTCACTTACTTATGTAAGACTTAATGCACCCCTGTGCTTATTTTCCTTGGTGGAGATTAATTATCATGCTTGTTTGTTATACAGAGGTTGTGTAATATACTGTAATTTATTAAGTGCTAAAGTATGATCTCAGGAAGACGCACATTCTAAATTAAAAGGTTCCAGAAGTGAAAGGATGTTTATATTTATTGACTGTACTTGTTTCTTTTGGTAGCACTGTAATCATCAGTATGTTTGCCACTGACCAATAATACAAAACATAACAGTGTACTTAAAATGTGTGGTCTCATTTTTGAATGACAAAGCAAAACCGAACTGGTTTGGGAAATCCAGATCAGTGCTCCTGCCACCCCTGTAAGTGTCCTATGGTCCTCTTAGCAGTATGAACTTTTATTCGAATTGTAGTCAAGTTAATAATGTCAACCATATCTGATATGAATACAGTCGTTATATCTAATGTCAGTGTTACAATTAAAACACAAGTTAAAACATCAGAACATACCAGATACTTACCTGCTCCTAAAACATATTTTCAGATGTCTTTTTGATTTTATTATAATTACTGATATTAACATTAATATTGAACTGACCCAAAAAACTTGTATATTTAAACAACTACTTCAAACTGCCTTTTAAATTTGTCCTTGCATAGGTGAAATCTTTTATGATCCAGATTTCCAGATGCAAAGATTTGTCATCCATCAAAGCCAACCCAGATTCCAGCCCAAATTCCTATGAGCCAATTAATGGAAATGCAGAGCAAGCAGATTTTCTTGGCTGTGTACCATGGTTTTATAACTGACAGATATTAAATTTAATTCCTACACTTTGACCATCCTTTTTCCATGTCATAGTGATTTTTTTGTTTATTGTATAAAGTAGATATATTTTTTTAACTTAAGAAATACTTAAGAACTGACCACACTTTTTTTTTTTAAAAACCTCCAAATAAAAACATTTATATTGTTACATTTTCACTGACTTAAATTTCCTTGATAATTTGTTTTCCATGACTGTGGGAACTAATGAACAAAAGCACCTTTTTACATATTAATGAAAGAAAGAACAACATCATTAAAAAAAACTGTTTGTATAATTCTCTATATTTAAATCTACTTGGATACATTTTTAGGATAAGAATACAACAAAATATATGCTTCATATATTGAATATTCAATATACTGTATCAGACATTCTTTCCCTTTTTTGTACAAGTGAAAAACAAAACATGATCTGCAAAATAAAAATCAGTGGAAAACAGATAAATGCAAAGAAATGAAATTATTTGTAAAAGTCTGAAATAAACTGATTTGTATGTCCTTCAGAAAACAGTTTCCTTTGAACTGTAAAAACAAAAACAATTTCTTGGTACAAAATATAAAAAACAAAATCATATTTACAGAAAGCACAATCAATTACTTATAGTAATTGGAGGGAAAAGCTGACCTAAGGCTGCTTGTTTTATTTATCATTAACTACTGCAAAGGTACATCTATGCACAGATTCTTTTATGCTCCAAATTACCAAGAGATCAAAACGAGCATCTTGGCTGTTTCTCTTCACCAATGTGACTTAATCTCAATCTTTAGCACCACGTGAGGTTCGTTCCTACAGCATCACAGCACAGATGGTCGGCTATAACGAAGCGTGATTTGAATCGATTTATGTAAGAAGAAAGAAAAAAAAGTCTAAAAATCTAATCCAGATTTGAGGCTACACATGGTGGATATAGTGTAGCGTGTGGACAAGCATCTGAGCTGTAGTGCTGGTTTCATCAGAAGACAGCCAGTCTTATTGTCACTCATTTCATTTGTATCTGTGTCACAAGTGTTGATGTCGGTTCCTGTGAATAAGTGCAGTGACATTTGATGTTTGCTTAGCTCTGCATGGTCGCGGGGTTTGTCTGTGTGCTCGGCGTGTTCTCTGCAGCAGTGTTAACTGTCTGATCCACGGAAACATCAGGAGATTCAACCTTAATAATAGTCACATCCTGTAAAGACATTGCTGGCTGTATCTTCGGTACCACGGTCACCCCTGGCTGCGATGTCACCACGGTTACAGGAGCTGTGGAGGTGGACGTGCTGATGTTGGAAGAGACAGCGAGCTTCAAGACTTGGGCGTTGCTGGTAGGGACGGTGACGGGAGAGAATGTGCTCAGAGTGATGGGAGTGCCGGGTTTGCCGGGCATGGTGGGAAGTGTGATGAGCTGCAAGGTGATTCTTTCACCGCTTTGCCCCTGAGCAGGCACTAGCGTTGGCACGGCCTGAAGAACCATTTTGCCTGCGCTGTTACCCCAGCGACTGAGTTGGGCACGGAGAGGATTGGTGAGCGGATGGAGGGCGAGTTGACGGTCACTGTTGAGAATTTCTGACCCTGTGTCGTCATAAGAACAGGAACTTGCATGGCCAGCCTCACTGTCCTGGAAACAAACAACAAAAAAAGCATTGTAATAGATGCGGTTGTAAGCAGTAAACTACGAAATCGGTTTTATTTTTTCCCCTAAGTTCTGTTTTTTTCGTTTTAATTTTTCTGGATTCTATTTTAATTATTTATTTAACGTTAATAATAATAATAATAATAAAAACTTCAGTTAAAAGGTTAATATTTAGACATTTTGATAGCATACCCAGGGGCTGTGGCTATGTTTTCTGATGACTGCACAGTCATAAAGGCATCTTGTCCTGAGGATAGATTGATGATTTTAGGTACAGAAGCAGAGGGAGAGACTGGCGTCCCTTTGCCTTTTGGATTGCTGCGATTGGATGCGGCTGGAGTTTCTCTCTTTCCCTCATCAATGCCGTGCGTCCATTGTGTCGTCATCTATGAAAACAATGTCTTTGGGCATCTCCTTAAACTGGTACACAAGTCTTTGGCCTTCCACTTTTGATAAAATGCCCCGTTGATAGTAATACCTACACACACAAAAAAAAAAGACTGCTGGACCATTTTCCGTGCACTGATAACCTTGATTAAATAAATCTAAAACAACATTAAAAATAATAACAATTTAATTTACAGTGTTCTTGTTATATGTACTAACCATATAACAATAAAAGTAAATTATGAATAATTACATGCAACAAACCCTAATCCTATAGTAATTGCATCTTGTTAATTCATATTTCTCAGCACTTCATTACATAATTACACTGTAACAATGATGCGTACAAATACACTAAAATAAAGTGTAACCAACAGAACATTACCTGAGTGCTCTCCCCATTGTCTCATAGTTCATGTCAGGTTTATTCTTATGTCTGCCCCATAATTTAGACACCGCTTTGGAGTCCACGAGCTTGAATATGCCCTTCTCCTTCTGAGTCCACTTAATGTATTTTGGGCAGGTTTCCTTGTCTTGCAGAAGGTCCAACAGGAACTCCCACAGGTAAGTAGTTGAGCCTGTAAGACTCAGATTTAAAATGTGTGGTACCAGAAAAATAAGATTATCTTGTGTGAATAAATAAACAGAATCACTCACCTTTGCTGTCTTTTGATTTCCTCTTATAGACCAGATCCAGAGAACCATCACAGCAATTTCGTGGAGTTCTGGGTTTTCGTCCTGCTGGTGAAGATCACACAAAAAAACAAGTGATTCTCTTCTAGATAATTAGTTTTCAATTGTAATTATGAAATTGAGCTGAAAGTGCACTTTACGCACAGGTGCAGTTTAAAACTTTGAACACAATGTACTAGAATACACAGCAATAAACAAAAAACATGCATTCATTTTCCAGTGTTTCTGCAGTTAATTGTCTTAAATGGAAATAGCAAACTGTGGTTCACCTCTCTTCTTCTTCTTCAGTAAATCTGCCTCCTGTAGGACAACAATATCCTTGGCAACAGGTCCCATTTCCTCAGTTCTCACTTCCACCTCCATTTCAGAAAAAAGCTCCTCTGCAGAGAGAGAGAGAGAGAGAGAGAGAGAGAGAGAGAGAGAGAGAGAGAGAGAGAGAGAGAGAGAGAGAGAGAGAGAGAGAGAGAGAGAGAGAGAGAGAGAGAGAGAGAGAGAGAGAGAGAGAGAGAGAGAGAGAGAGAGAGAGAGAGAGAGATATTGTTATTGTTACTCTTCATAAAAATGTGATTTCCAGATGTGTTAAATAGTCATTTGTTAAGTTAGGACAGCACAAACAGCCTACATTACAAATTGAGAAGTGAGGTACATGTAAACGTGCACATGCTTTTAAACCACACACCTGTACTGCGATCCCCCAGCAAACTGGCTGGTGAATCCATGTGGAGCAGCGCTTCGGCTGCCTCAATAGTTTTATCATGTACTGAGTCCTCCACTAAGAAAGAGGGAAAAAGAGTTTGATATTTGCTAATAATAAAACAAGCAGATTCTGATACAAACAAATAAATACCATACATACAACCATTTACAATGTTCTAAACAATACAAAACTTTTTTTACAATTTAAAGCTGTAATGGAAAAACATGTTACAAAAACATGTTGCCAAAATTGAGCTTGCTTTTGATTAAAAGAGCATTTTTGTTCATAAATATTATCCGGTAAATTGTATAAACTCATAAAATTGGCGGTAAAGGAAATACATATTTGCATTTCGATGTGCTCATTGGCTACACTGCAGCTCAATGCTAAGCGCTGAATGGCCAGGCGCCCTGTCACTCAACGCCCTAAAACGCCTGTACACTTCCGCACTAAGAAAACGAAAAGCGTATTTTTAACCATATGTGATATATTTCACCCAGCGAAAGCATTTAAATACTTATCTACATGACAGAAAATTAGTCGAAACGTTATTTGTTTATAAAAACCACACGTTTGCTATTTGCGTTTTATGCAACCATCTCGACTAAGTCTCATAAAAACAAAAGCTGTCAGAGTTCTTGCGTGCCACTTTTTAATCACCGAAAAGCATAACACCACCCGTTATCCTTTAAAAGTATCCCGCAACAAAACAGTTAATTATCGAAAGAGTTTAATCTAGAAAGACATCGATAAAGAACAGCACCGTTATTTAATTTAAACAATCGTTCAAAAATTAAACTGCTGCTGTAAAAACATTTTAAGCACCATACTTTAACAAAAAAACCTCTATTAAACAGTAAATAATGTTATAAACAATATATCAGATAACGTGGCCAAGACGCAAAAAAGAAAACAAACGCACTTCCTGGTTTCTGACAACCAGCAGAAATCCGCTAGAATAAATCATTTCTCCAACCGACTCGAAACAAACTGTAATAAGCACACAACACCAATGTGACATTTTTCGTCTACGAACACAAAACAAACGTTTCACTAAAACAAAATAGCAAGAAATTATTTAATATTACTTAAACTTGGCTCACGGTTTCACGACAGCTCTTCACTTCCTGGTTGTCAAGCACTTTTGCATCCTTCACTTTATCATGAGCCCAGTGTTCATTACATAAAACCACGTGATACTGTATTGTGAAGAGTTATGTATTTTTTATTATTATTATTGTTGTTTACTAGCTTTGCAGAGTAAATAGAACTGGTGTTTAGATACATTTCGAAACTGAGTAGTCTTACCAGCTGCTGCAGACTTTTTGACATATAAAAATGACTAATAACCTCTGCATCATGTATCTCTCAGTCTCTGGTAACAAAGACTACACTGCCTTTCTACATACAAAAAAAAAAAAAGGTAAATATTATATTGGGCAGCCAATATTGCATTTCGTATCCCTGATCACAGCGAATAAAGAAAAGTATTATAAAATCATTGTTTACATCCATCTTAATGTTTGTATATCTATTTACCATCTTCATTTGTTCAAATTCTTCTTTGTGTCTTTTATAACTTCCACAAAACCGCCACTAGATGTCTTACTTTAGCTGTTCCTGCTGTTAAATGAAAACTTAAAAAGCAGCAGCTCAGACTCAAGAACAATAGGCATTTTTGTAAATGAATCTAAAATTACTATCATGTTTAGTGGTATACGAGAAAATCCGAAGTCCATGAAATCATGTTTTGTTTCCTGGGTTTTCAAAATTAGGTCAATTGTTCAAAAAGTGTGCCTTTGACTACCTCAGTTTGGTGTTCCAAGCACATACATAACATTTTCCCTTCGATGAAAATGCGGTCCTCACTACAAACCGTTGAATTATTTCTCACCTGCTGCCATCTCCTGCAACTCAGTCTCCACAACTTGCTCCTCAGCAACATCCTGCACCAGGTAGGTATTCTGATCGTCATAGACTAACACCTGCGCAGCATAGCACTGATCCAAATCCGCACTATTCACTTGCTCCACTATCACTGCAGGACAGTGCTTTTCTCCGTCAGAATCCACTCCATCAGGACAAACCTCCTGGCAAGACAAACAATAAACATCTTAAAATGCTCAATTTTAATGTAGTTCATGCTTATGTTGCAACTCTAAGTGTGCAAACTTTACCTGCTGTGCTTCCTCATCTCCAGTGACATACTCCAATATATTCCCTCCACCATCTACTATCACCACAGAGGTCATGACTCATTCCTCTGTGTCAGATCCGAACTTATCCACTGCGCCCCTGCTGATGACCTTGAGTGATGTCACAGACTGAGAAGAAAAAATAGCAATTAGAAAATGCAGTATGCAACAAATCTCCCAGGCATTTGCACTTTACAATCATGTGATAACTTTGTTTATTAGGCCAACTGGGTATCATCTGATGCCTTTTCAGTCGGCATGGTAAAAAAACTAATATTCTTATAAAGATCATGAGCAGACCTTCAGGCATACATGCAGAAGCAAAACAAGAAAACGGAAGAGGCCTGTATCCTGTTGGCAAAACTGATCTCAGCCCAGTCATATTCCCTGTTTGTTTTTTTTAATTCAAAAATCCCTAAGGGTCATGCCCATTTAATGTCTCCTTTTGCATTTCCCACATAAAAACATTAATTGAAGAGACGACTAAGACAATTACTTGTTGACTAAGTCAAACCCGACCTTATAGAAAAAAAGAAAAAGTAATGTTTATCTCTCCTCGTGTGGTTTCTTAGGTATTCTGTCACGCTGAACTGTTTTAATACTGCATGGAGGTAATCATAAAGGGTTATTCTTTATCATAGTTTTCCATCAAGCATTACAAATTGTAAACACTGACACTAGACTGATAGACACTGACAGACTAAATGCGCGACAGGGGTCTGTTATTATTTACATTTACCCAGCGCAACATAATCTTGTATTAACGTAAATATTGTATCAACTGATTGATCAGCAATATTGTAAATAATAACCGTTTAAAGAAAAAAACGCATAAACAAATGATGAACTTTTATAAAAACTGTATCTAACACGAAACATTAGATCGGTAAACAGCTATCTGTATAAACAGCCACACGTAAACAAACTTACCCACATTGATGAAGTCTAAATTAATTAACTTTAACCTCTAATATAGCTATAAATTAAAAATATGAAATTTCTCACCGTTTGTGGTGATTTCTTGTCGTTTGGTAAACCTCAAAACAGTCGAATGCACTCTGTCATAAGGTTAGCATGCTAACCATGCTAATGACAGATTGATGTTAAAGCTGGTCAACTTGCGTCAATTGCTCGCTGATAAAGCGCACGCATGCAGGCGATAGACAAATATCTATTTAGTCAATGTAAAATACAAAAAGTATGAGTTTTGGCAGGCTGCGTTTGAGTAGTTGCAGGTAATGTTTTTCGTAGCTGGTTTCGGGCCTCCCGTTAGCAGGATCTGACTGACGAACTGCGCACTGTGCGCAGCAACCGTAAGTGACGTCACATTCACCCGTGTCAGGTGCGCGCGCGCGCTTAAATAATAGTAATAAATTATATGACAGTGATCATGACATAAATTAACAATACAATCAAACCAAATTATATTTTTGAGTCAGTGTGCAAATGTTTCATAGGCAACAGGCAGTATGATATGTAATATAATAATGTAGGCTAGTAGTAACAGACATGTCTTATAATTTAGACAATACAGTTCAGCTTTACATAGTTGCTTTTACACCTTCATAATATATTATTATTATTATTGGAAAAGCAATATGTGCTGTTTTAACCTTAAACATATTTTTATCACTATCCTAGAAGATGCTGTCCTGAATTTACCAAAACTGTCATTCCCAAAGCCAACATATTAACAGAGAAATCTGCACTGTATAGAGCCTGATATGATACTCCAAATCTTATTTACACTCGATCACACTGCAATGTGTTTTAACTCTTTATTTTTCTTAGATATACATTCGCAGTTTAAAAACCCCAGTTCAGGGACTACAGTGAAACCTCAAAACAGCACACAAACATGTTTTACATCCCTAACCCTTAAAACAAGAACAAAATAAACCATGAACACACCCTTTATGATACGGAAACATACTTCACATTATTCCCTCAAATTCACATTATAAAGTTGTAATCTTACTCATAATACTCAAGGTCCCTTTTCAAACATGTAAAGAAAAATAAAAAAGTGTATTTATCTCACCTTAATTTCCTTTGTAAATCAATGTAAAACGTCTATCAGTCTAAAAATCTGAACGAGAGGAGATTAGCATCTAATCAAATTAAATGAGAATCAAATATGATACCGACGGTGTCCAAGGACATGTAACTTTAACATAACAGGTTTGGGGACCTTGCTTTTGACACAACAAGGAAAGACATTTATTATGCACCTGTCAAGCAACATGTCTTACAATAACTGGTTTGATGATGATGACTGACTCTGATGGATCAATACATCAAACTAAGAGAGAAGAGGAAAACAAAAACAAAGGATGCAGCAGTGGGAGTTGCCTTTTGGCCTTTGAAAATGTATACTGGAATTACGATTTGTCATAATATTTTATAGATTATTTTGATAAATGCAACCTGTTTAATGACATAATATCACATTGTAAATGCAGGCTGGTAACTAATACTGGTTACTGGAAATGTGTAAAAAGAACACTGTCCTTTCAAGCTGAGGTAGAGAGTAAGTTAATTTAGAGTAAGTTCATAAATAATGCAAATGAAAAATAGCATAGATTGAGGATAACCTGAAGTTTAGGAAACTGGTGTCCAGCATGCAGGTATGGCAGTGTGTGGCAAATTTGTAGCTTTGCTGGTACAGTAACTATTGACACGTCAATTCCTACTAACGTGAGGTTTGAGGTAGGGTTAACTATAGTATTGGCTTCACTGTGCAGTTGACTCAAAAAGAGTTCCATTTATAAAAACTAAAAAGATCGGTCACAGAATTTCATGCATTATATTTGTCAGGAAACGTCATATCAGAGAGGAGTGAATGTTCACGTGAAGTAACCATGTTTTAGTGGCGATCATGTCAGTGGAAAGATGTTTGTACTTGGAGCTGAGTGGGAAGGACACCGCATTCTGGGACCAATTACTGAAATCCAGGGGGTCAAATTGTTACTGAGCTCCATGTGGCTGCAGGCAATAGGGAAGGGGGAAGGCACATCACAAATTCTTTATCAGGGAACCGGTTTTCTATCCCAGGAGATCCGCTCAACTGAGAAAAAGACAAAAGAAACCAAAATATGTCATGCTAATGTACACTACCATTCAAAAGGTTGGGATTGGAAATATTATTTTTTTCATCAGTTTATTTGATCAAAAATACAGTAAGAACCATATTGTTACCATTTAAAATAACTTTCTCCAATTTCAATATATTTAATGAAATATAATTTATTCCTGTGATGGCAAATCTGAATTTACTCCACTCTTCAATGTAACATGATCCTTCAGAAATCATACTAATTATATGATAATTTGGCACTGAAGAAACATTTCTTATTATCAATGTTAAAACAATTGTGCTGCTTTTTTTTTTAATACCATGATTCATTTTATTTAGGATAAGTCTTATAAGTCTTCACTTTTGATCACTTGAAATGCATTCTTGCTGAATAAATTGAATATCTTATAAAACAATCTTACTGACCCCAAACATTTGAAAACACACAAAGTATAAAAAAGGATTTCCACAATATGAAATTACCTTTTTTTAGTTGCAGCTAATACATCTTCACTTTAAGCAAATGGCGCTTGCCCTATGAATGATTTAAAAAAAAAAAAACATTAAAAAAAACATTTAGATCATAAAAAGGAGGGTTACAAGGTGTATCAAGGACATATGTTAGAATACACATCTTGACATCTTATGATAGTACATTAAAAATCTTTGCATTCACCTTTTATTTTGAAATACTATTCAGCTAGTTTCAAGTAAAGTTTCTCTTAAACTACATTTTGACATAATCATAATTTAGTTAACTAGTTAACTCAGCACTGCATAAACCAGATTACCTGTTACCTGACCCGATGGCTCTTCACCATCATCAGGGGCTGGGATGATTCTGCCAGTCATGGGGGACACACCAAGCACCATGGGCTTCTTTTCTGTTTTGGGACCTCCCTCCAAGACAACCACTATGAAGTCTCGCTTGGGCTCATCCAAAGCATCAGGTGCACTTGAAGGTTCACTTTCAGCTGGAGAAACATCCTCTGCCACCACTTTGCTCACAACATCTGGTTCAACCACTCTTTCTGTAACATCCAAAACCGGACTTGTTGCTTCTTCCTCAACCACACTTACTGAAATCTCCACAACTGCACTTTCTGCAATCACTTCTGAACATGCTTCTGCCTTCACTTCCTCACCTTCTTGTGCTTCCAGGACGTCACCAACTACTGGAACAACCTCTTCTGCTACTGTTGCTGCAGGTGTTTCCTCAAGTTCTTCAGTTGCTACAACAGGTGCTTCTTCAGTTACTAAGTAAACTGGCACCTCTTCTGGAACAGGCGCTACATGCATCTCTTCAATCACAAGGACCTCCTCTGTTTCTGGGAAAACTGTTACCGGTTCAGCTACAGGGGCAACTGGTACCTCTTCTGCCACTAGGTCAACTAGCACTACCTCTTCTATCACAGGACATCAGATGCCTCTTCTGAGGATACTGAAAAATCAACTGGTGTCTCCACTGGTACTAGGGCCTCTTCTACGTTTGCAGCAACAGGTGGCTCCTCTACAACAAGAAACTGGTGCTTCTATGACTGAAGCAACAAATACTTCTGCTACTGGTGAATCAACTGGTGTCTCCTCTGCTACTGGAACCTCTTCGACCACTGCAACAATAGATGACTCCTCTACAACTGGGGCAACAAATACTTCTGCTATTGGTGAATCAAATGGGGTCTCCTCTGCTGCTGGAGCCTCTTCTACCACTGCAGCTACAGATGACTCCTCTACAACTGGGGAAACTGGTACTTCGTCTACCACTGGAGCAACGGACACTTCCTCTGATACAGCAGCATCTGGTGCCTCTTCCATCACTGGAGCCAGCTCTGCTATTGGTTGACTTTTCAAATTATCTGTAGGCACCTCAGGTGGAGCTTCAACTGGCACTTCTTCCACAGCTACAGACTCTACAGAAACAACATCGATCACAGAAGCAGCAGCCAGCTCGACTGTTTCTGCATCTACTGGGCTGACCGACTCTGACGGGGCCACTGCAAGACACAACAACAAGCCATCCAATAATCACACAAAAACAGACATTAGATGTTAGAGGTGACAAATGACTTATTTAGAGGCTCTGTACATTTCAAATAGGTTTTAGTTTAAATATTCTTTTCATATTACAGTGAGTGACTGTAGTTGCAATGTAGACGCAGACACAATGGGAAAGATGGAAATGAGACAACTAAAGGTAGAGTGCAGAGGTTCATCCTCACTACAGTAGAGATAGACCTAACAGCAAGGAGAGCGCCTATAAAGTTTCAAGTTTAAGTGCATTCTTATGTGATCTATGGTGTGTATATTTCACAGAATGTAAGGAACATTCAACAAGTATCATAATGTGTTTTAACACCATGGAACCCCATGTAAGAGTTTCCCATTATTCAGAACATGCAGTACATGAAGAGGCTTTACTGCCAAATATCACCTAGATAAAGGACACACCACAAATGTGATCACCACGAAAATTAACAGTTGTGATGGATTTTTTTAATGTAGGAATGATATTGTGACTCTAATGTACAGCATCAGGACATCAATGATCTTTACAATAAATTCAGCTTTTTAAAACATTACTTTTAAAAAAAGAGGATGAACTTGCCAGAGTTTAAGATAAAATTTTTCAGTTTGTAAATGGAGTTTTCAGGAAAAAAATTAAACACAGAATATCTTTTTTGATATTTATCCATAATTTTATTAAATCGATTTGAATCCCTTATTCATTTATTACACGACTGCATTTGTCCAAGTAAACGAGCAATTTCCTTGAATCACATACATACTTGAGCTCCTTGGTAAGTTACCGAGTTCCTTGTCAGATCAGTCATACAGAGCAATATAAATGGAAAACTAATACATAAACACAGCTGGCCTAGTTTCTAGGGAGCAAAAAAGACTCACAGACTTCACAATATCAACTGGCGTGAACCAACTAAGTGATATCTGGCAGAGAAGCACATGTTTGGACAAATCCCAAAAAAACCAAAAAAAACAATACCTGCACTTTTACTGTTATTACAGACCAAATAACATACAGCAGTACATTTGCAGCTTTTCAATGTTTTTGTGTGCAGTTGTGCCTCAAAGATGAGGTAAGGCAGGATAGAAGTTAAAAATTACAGGAGGCTGGCTCAGATTTGTGAGGTTGAGAAGATAGAGAGTGAAACAAGAACAGGAGTAGATAGTCTGAAGTGTGTCCACTGGAACTTTTGGTCACATGTAACAAAAAGCAGCAACTTTGGATTCTCACAGTGGTTTCTACTTTTAGCATTTCTTGAAAATAAGTTCATTAATATAATTTAAATATTCCAGTAAACTCCAGGAATATAATGAAATAAGAGGTGTGCTATTTAGTGGGATTATATTATTGCACTGGAAGGATCAAATCCTAATCTATAACTCACCAACTGAAACAGAGGAATTACAGTACAATGAGGACTATACAGTCAATCACATGCACTATCATTCAGTTAATGTGTCTCTGAGCTCCTTACAACTTCAGTTAATGACTAAAGAATCTAATTAGAAGGGGGAAATGAGGACCAATAAAGAGACCTGCTGGTCTTTAAATAAAAATCTAGAAAGTCTCTAAATGTTTAAGTGTCATGTTTTGTTCTTTCTTAAGATTTGAGGATGAATGTTTGGATTAAGTGAGACAATGACCATTCGAATCTTCTGTATCTTGTGCATGTACGTGAGTGTTTGAGTACCCATGAGCTATTCAGGCCTCTGTATCAGTAGCCTCTGCTACTACCTCCTCTTGGGAGGCTGAGGCGGTACCGTTGCTCTCTGACACTGGCTCTTCAGCTTGGATGACCGGTGCTACAGCCTCTGCTGCCACCTCTACTTCCTCTGCAACCTTCTGCACTTCCTCTGCCACTGCTGCCACCTCCTCTGCAGTCTCAGCAACAATCTCTGCCACCTCGGCAACCACCTCTGCAGTCTCTGCGACCGTCTCTGCAACCTTTTCCACAACAGTCTCAAGAGTTCCTGGCTCCTCTCTGGTGGCCAACAAGACCTCAGGTGCTTCAGCAGCTACATCCTCCTCAGCTGCACTCTCTACGGTTTCAGCCACCTCTCCTTCCTCAGAACCAGTTTCTTCTAAAAGGAGAACAGAAAAGGAGGAAAATGTATGCATTAGGCTAGGTTTCAATTTATTTTAGCACACCCATAGTTCATTTTGAATCTCACATAGAAATGACCAGGTCATATTTATATCCAAAATAAAATAAAAGGATATTAAATTATATTGTCTAAAGAAAATGAAACCTATTTTAGAACTATTAATATTGTTTTGCATTGTGACATTTATTTTTTAAAGAAATCTCAAAAAAATTAATTATGAGTAATTCAAATCATCCTGTCCAGACACATCCAAATTTTTTTCTTAATATATTAAACACAGATAAATTAAATTCAGTTCAATTAATACTGCCACGATCGTACAAAATACATTTCATAATTTATTATTTAATAAAAAAAATATTTAAATATGAAATATTTTTTTACATTACTTAAATTATTTAAAATGCAATTTTCCTTAGGTAATTAGTTTCAATAAGCACAAAACTCACATTTTTCATTTATGAATATAGAGATGTAATGGAGCTTGCAAAATAAAAATACCTGGACATTTATTGACAGATTTGGTCCTATAATCTGCAATATCTATTTTGACTAGTTATAAATGAAAAACGTGTGTTGAGAATTGCACTAATTACCCAAGGAAATTAAAATGAGTAACGTAAGAAAAACGTAATGTATTATTTAATTAATTTTTTATTATATAAATAATAAATTATGATTAAAAAAGTAATTGTTAAGGTAGATGTGTCATGGTAGTATTAACTGAACTGAATGAATTTCCTAGAAACATCAGCATAGCTAGGAGCATAGCAGGATCAAATGTTATGTAAAATATTTACATTGACAACATGCCTTTCAAAATCTCTCACTCACACAGCATCCATCTTACCAACCTGGAAATACCCCATAAGGGTATACAAGGAATATAAATCCAGCTTTGTCAAAATAACTCACAACATCACTGAAGACAGCATGCAAAACCCAAAAATGAGGAGGGAAGGTGTAAAAAGAAATTGAACAGAAACAATAGGAAGAAAGGGGCTAGGAGGACAAGTGAGGAGAAGGCATACAAAGATGGTTGAGCCTTACCATCTCTTCAAAGTTAGCAGTACCAGCAACTCTGTGAATTCCAGCAACACAGAATGACAATCAAAGGGCTTTGTTGTGCGTGTTTAATAAGTTAACCCACAGAGGGAAGCTTTCTTTTACATGTCTTTCACCAATTTCTACTGTTACACCAAACATTTTAAATGGACGTCAATAAAATGAAGAATGAAAAATATCAGTTCAACGAAAAAGCAGGACTCATAATGACATTAACTCAGGAGAGAATCATCCAAAAAGTCCTGACTGAAGACTATAGGTGCCCAGCCCCGACTGTCCAAATTAGTTTACTCTGGAAAGAGTCAGAACAAAGAGACAGTTAGGAAAGTAAGGAAAGAAATTAGTTTGAGTTTTGAGTTCGTAGTTCAATAACATGCTTTCATTGTTCTGTTTTGACCACAGGATAAACTGTGCTTAGTGCTAATGATATTGGCTGGCAAGTCTTTCTGGACTGCAGTGATTAATAGAGGATAACAGGTAAATAAGTAAGGAAAGAGGGTCGTGAGAGAGAATGGGAGTGCACAGGGGTGCAGAGGAGAGTGACAGTGTCAAAGAGAATGGCACCCAGTTCTGATTAACAGGCTCTCTGACAAATAGGATCAGGGGATCAGGTGGGTTAGAAGGGTAGGACACGAGGACAACCAATTAATTCAATCTCAACAACACCAAGAAAAAATATGCAGCAATTCCTCAAAACCAATAAATAAGGCTTCCTCAGCCTTTTTTAGCTCATTCTTTTCTTTTTTTGGTTTTCTATTTTAAGTTGAAGCACTTTATGAACAAGCATTTTTTTTTGTTGCAGTTTAGCCATACAATAATCTACCAATATGTAATATAATGGGCATATAGTGTCATTATAGGATATTTGTAAAACTTTTGTCGATCCTACACGGCATAGAGCAAATATTAATCAGAACAGGCCATAATCTATGTGCCGAGAATATTTGTGTCCAGTGTTTTGCATCTACCAGCAAATTAGATATCAGGATCTATTTAATTGGAGGAGACTAAGGGCGTAGGGGGCGACATAATTTCATTACCCTCTGACCCTCAGAAACCAAGGCTATTCAAGATTACTCAGAAATCACTCAAACATACTTGTTTACTTGCGGTAATTCAGACCATGCAAGTTAAAACACAAGTTAGTTTTAGCAAAAAACACTAAAATTATCCCACTAGTTTTAAGACAAACAGATGTTACATTTCAATATAGATATCAGTTATTTATTATGGTACATCTTGGAGAGATTATGACAAAAAAGATCACATATAAACTCACCATCACCATTCTCCCCACCTAAAAGAACAAAAATATTAAATGTTACAATGTAATCTGAAATCTGTCAATGAACTGAGTTTTAATGCTGCTGTCATTTAGAGAAGACAGATAGTGCTTTGGCTCTAATGCTGGAGTGTTAGAGAAGCTTGGATATGATACAAGTATTCAATGTGGTGGAAGTGGATTTGGCAAGACTGTGACAGTGTACTAAGAGGGCATCGTGATTTTGTTGTGGTTGTAATTATGAGGTGTTGGAAAGGACACAATGGATTATTTATTTATTGGCAACTGCAGTAGATCTCCCATTTTTGAATACCGTTATTTTCTAAATTGACAATTAAGATCAGCAGTCTTGATACCACTGAGAATGAAACTTATGCATACCAGTGACATGAATAGCATTGGTTTTCATTTCATATCTGTAACAAGGTGCCAAAGATTGCCTGTATGTTACCTTATGCCTGTCTCTTTTACCTTCACATTTCACTATAAACTCAGAAGGCTACACAACAAAGTATTTCATTTTCTGTAAGCAAGTAAACCATGATTTCCACTCATACATTCTAGATTTAAAACTACTCATCTAAATCCTAAAAGTGACATTGGCAAGTTACAATGCTGAAAGCAGAATTGACACTGTAAAAACAAGACCATAGACTTACTCTTAGGCGGCCATGGTTTGGGTTTCCACTCAGACTTGGGACGAGCAACAATTTCAGAAACACGGTCAGCAAAACGTTCCTTGTCGGTTGCAACTGTTCTGTAAGTCTATCATAGAATTCAAAAATATATTATTTCAATACATTTATGACCCGACATCAATCTGATTTCAATGGATAACGTTTTAACTGGACTTACATATGCTAAGGCACCGGCAAAGGCTCCACCACAGAGGACAGCATAAAGGATATTCTCTCCAGAGCCACCAGGAACTGATGACATGAGCCTCCGTGGAACTACTGCATAGAGAACGGGAGTAAGGGAACGGTTTTGGATCAACATATTAGTTGAGGCAAAGATTACGGTCTCATTTGTCTTTCGCCTGTGTCACCAACGATGTCTCATTTCAGAAAAGTAATGATTTTAAAAATGACTTATTTCTTGTGAACAGTCAATTGTTTTAAAGACGTTGAAATGTAATGGTTACTTTACTGAAATGAGGCAGTCTCAATGATGTATACGGCCAACAAGCTCGACCTGCAGAGGTTGCAGCCTTTGAAATGATGCAAGATGATGTAAGATATCCTCTCTCTATCTGTAATTTAGTTTGAATAGTTTCTTAGAATTAAATATTCTTTGTATTCATTAGTTAATGTTTTATTTAAAGTGCCTGGCACAGAGATTGACCTCCATGGTAGTAACATTGACGTCCTGAGCTGCTTCCTGCCCAGTAGGTCACTCCCTGAATGGATTCCTGGCAGTGGTTTTAGATACCTATAAAAATGCCTGCCAGCATTAATCTAGATATTTAAACATTGTGTTTTTGCATTTCCATGAATTATGGTGCAGATAATCATAAGTAAATAGCATTTCACACTCATTAATTTAGTATTAATTAGTCTCAAAATAATTGGTCAATGATTCCAATTTATAGAGAGTATTATGCATGGTTGTATCTATTTTCTTAACTAGATAATTGTTTAATAGCCAAATAAGTTATTGTATATACTATAATTGAATGACTATTTTAGTTCAGACAGTTCCTAGTCCTAAACATTTTTTTGCGGTCAGGGAGCAACTTGATGATTGGAAGATAAAGATCATTATGACAGGGTAGAGGACACTTTAGTCTTTAAGGAGTATCTTCAATATTCGAAATAATCCAGTCATTTGTGCCCAGCTAGAGTAAATAGGTTCTAGACACCTCAGTGTTATTTATACCAACTAATCTGTTAATCTTTCCTAGGAGTCAAAGGCTGAAGCAAAAAGAAAGTGAGACATGCTTAGTAGAAAGCTGGGGGGAACCAACATGAGTTTTTCAATATCAGATTCTGATGACAATATCTAGAATGGCAATGGCCGATATAATACCATTATTTACATAAAATAATTTAACAACGGCAAAAAGACAACTGCTGAAATTTAACAAACATGTATTTCACACAAAGAATTTTCACAATATGGCATTCATCTCAGTCTTCTATTGACACCTAGTGGTGTGTTTTTTTTAAACATCTATCCTTTAAATCACCCTCCAAAAAGATTTATCTCAGCTTGATTCTGGAACGGTTGAGCGAACAAGAATTAAAATGAAAGGTTTTAAGCAAGTGGTGCCTGACAAGTGTAGGCCTAACATCCATCCGCTCAAGGCTATTTGAGGAGATATTTCATTTGTAGGGCAGGCAGTCTGACTCAATCTATGCTTAGGCTATGTTGCTTATTTCAACAGATTTCCATGTATTAACTCCATTGCAAACATCCTAACCTAGATGTTCACATACACACAGTCAACAGCAAGGGCAGAAAATGTCTTCCTTTAAGAATGTCTGCATGTTTATTTAACCCTGGTGGTTTCCCAACAGGGGTCTATGAAACCCTCCTGGGTACGTAAAAAGAAATGTGGGGGTCTGCGAGATTGAAATGCCAGTGCTTACTCTAATAAAATAAAATATAAAAACACAAATGTTAAAAGACTAACACATGGGTGTGGGTGACAAAAAGTTGAAAAACCATTAACCCTGAGATACCCATGAGCGAACAAAACACTAACTGAATTTGGAACAGTATACTTGAGGAAGCACACTAAAATTCCACTTGATGAAGTAGTAACTAATAAATACATATTAGTAGTCACAATTGGAATACATAGTTGATATCTCAATAACAGATCTCCATAGAAGTCAGTGGCAAAAATTTGAAATGTGTTACTAAATTAAAGTTACTAGACACCACTGAAATAAGTAGAAGTATCTAATACAAAAAGAAATAGGTACTAGAATGTACACTGAAAAGGCTTGAAAATCCAATTTATAGAGCCCCTAAAGGGACAATGTGGTGGGAAAATATAACAAGTCACTGCTTTTGCGTTCCCCCGTAAATGTTCTGCAAACATTTTTTTAGTTCTTTGCAAGCGCAACGCAAAGTTTCTCGGGGGAACGCACAAGTTCTTGCTAGGGAATGCTAGTACCTAATGTAACTGATACTAGTAGCATGAAATAAATGAGTAGGTTTTTAGAATGAATGGCTTGCCGTAGCTAGGCTACAACCACTGAGTTCCACAGATCCGCGTACATGAGTCTATAGGTTGACCACGTACACAACCACGTGAGCCTTACGTGAAGACATACTCTAGCACCCTTAGCACACTGAAGGTCACAAATCAAGTATGAATACTTAAACCATGCTATTGCTAGCAAACATCACATTTCAACTGATTCTCTATTACGCAAGTTCGTGTTTCATAATCCATTAAGTGACGGAGGCATGAATTTGACAGAACAAACATTAATAGAATCATTTTCGAGTCCACGACTAACCTAACTTTTCACAGTGTTTAAAATGCCGGGAAAGTAAGTGTATTTGCAATAATACATGTGCAAAATGAATATTCGTGCAGATTTGCAGTGCCCAAGATGGCTACATTATCGTGTGCTTGGTGCCAGGCTGCGGTTTTAGATATGTGTACATTGTGTTTCCTGCAAATAATACGGCGAACATGTGTTAATGTAGTAACGTTAGGCGTATAACCTCTGACTTGCAATAAAACGTGACAATTATTCCGAAAGCCATTTAAAAAAAAGTGAAGCACCGATAGGCTCCGATTGACCTTGATGTCCCCTTAACCCTAAACAACATGTCATTTGGCCTGGAAAATTGTACATTATGTTAAAAGGTCAGCTGAAGCAAAATTTCATTGTAAGCAAAAGTCGAGGCACGTGAAAAAGCCTCCAAATACACTGCAAATTATGTGGCTTATAGGTATTTAAACAAAACTTCATGAGACAGTATGGTCCTCACCATCTCTATAGAGGTGTGCGCGGTTGAGGGACTGTCGCGCCAGAGGCCCACACCTCTGCCAGGATGCTCTGCACGCAAACATCGTCCAAACAGCCACAGGAGGAAAGATCTACGATTCCAATGGAGACTCAATGAATGACTGCGTGAAAGTGCGGAGATACTTGAAAGGGGAGGAGTGAACATGAGGGAGGAGAAAGCTCTCATCTAAACCCCCCCTATTGGCCTCTGCTGGAATCAATCGCTCGACTGGCACGCTGTTCTCAAAGATGTATTTATTTACTCAATTACTTTTCAGCCACATGCGTAATGTATGTGAGTGACAGTTAATGGAATTCCACACAATGACACCCGTTTACTAAGATTTACCATGGTACCAGCAAACACAGAATATTTACATTGATGTTAGGCTATGTGTTTTTCCCATCCCGTTCCAAGAACGTTCACAGGGAGATGAGTGACAACTACCAGTACATTGTTTAATGATTGTTTTCTAGGTTTCAAACTTAACAACTTTGGGGAAAGTAATGTTTCCACTTCCCAGAATGTTTTTTTGTGACAACCTTAAAACATGTCTGTTAGCTGAGGGTTTACAAACAGCTAGGGTCCTCCTGAACATTCTATAGGGTCCCCAGAAAACTTCAGAGAATAAAAAGACAAAGCAAAAATAGATAGTCTACTGAACATTCCAACTGTTTCTCTCCTTTCTTCCCATGTACATACGTTCCAGAATTGTATGTTTGCTTTGTATCTTTAGTGAGTTTTTCTTACTATTGTACCCTTTATCTTGCTCACTGGGGTTTTAAGGCAGTATTCTTAACACAGTATGTAAGCTGCTTACATACATTTATTGTATGTTATGTTGTATTGTATACAAATAATTTTTAATCGAAAATGTTCTTATTTAGGTTTATACACCCTAACTATAGCCAGTCTAAGTTTGGAAACAATATGTTGCATTTATAATGTCACACTTACTATTTAGCCAACAGTTTAAATGTTTTTTTCATACATAAAAATATATAGATGGATTTTAGGAAGGTGTCCCTCATAAAAGATTAATCATATATGGGTCCTTGGCATCATAAGGTTTGAACCCTTGCTTCTTTAGAATGTTTATTATACTATTCTGTTTAATAGTATGTCTAAGAACACAGTGTGCTTAGCTGTGTGTTGAAAAGCTGCAGTGAGTAATAAAACAAGACACTGTCCAAAGCTCTGTGACCTATTAATTAGCATACTCTAATGAGATCTTGGCAAAAGATTTACCAGTACACCTAACATACTTGCTGTTTTGTGTCCATGTCATCTGGCCTCTCCTGACCACATTAATCTGATTGACTCCATACAATCTTGAAAATTGAATTTTGGGTGTCACTGGTTTGATGACACTGAATGTTGTCTTCAAAAGTACCATCCTGTGTAAACAGCTGACAATGTACAAATAATGATTATGTAATTGTTTTGCTAATAAACCACATCACTACACTGAATTGAAAGGAACAGACAAGGCAAGTCATATTTATTTAATATAATACTTAGATCTCTACAACTCATGTCTGCTGGAGCCAGGAGACGGTGACTAAAGGCAAGTTATATATACACAACTTTATTTAACATTATTGTACATCTTCAATAGCAGAGGAACATTGAAACGGGGACAACAGAAGATCCATGAAGCACAGAGCAATAAATGTCCTAAAAAGGGGGAAAAACATCTATTAGGACTTCATTAGCATGGTATCATCTCATGTAAATAGTAATACAGACAGACCAATTAAAAGTTATCTGTTATTTAGTTAATTATTTTAATTTTTAATTTAGTTGGTCACTTTGCTTTAACAACTAACACTTAATAAGGAAATGGTAATGGTTTTACTTACATGGGCTTGTGAATTACTCTAACCCATTCCTTGTCTTGTACTCATGCACATCAGTGCTGTGTTGTTTGAACAGCTGGTGGGAAACAGAGAGGGTGTTGAGGAAACAGGTGTGAGTTTGTGTGCATGTATGAGAGATCACTTAAATGGAGTTACCAGTGCCCACAAGACAGCTGTACTTCCAAATGCCAGTCCTACTCTTAGCATGTTTGGCTTGGAGGGATCAGGTTTGGATGCTGTATAAGCATTTCTACTAACCACTGAAAAAGAGAGGAAACAATTTATATTTAACACAATGTCTGATTTTTTGGTACATGTAAGTTGATAGTCATATTTCCATTTTCTTAAATGTAACATGTATTAGTGTAATATAACAGTTAAGGATTATTGATTAACAAAAAGTTTTTTTCATTGTCCTTGCTTGTAATTCACCAACACCTAAAAATGCCCATATCATTAAAGCATATTAGATGTGTGTATTCTATGTATTATTGTATTGTATTGTATGTATTATTCTAAAATGTTCAAATGAATATTTGAAGTATAAATACCTCATACGCTTATTATAACTAATGCATTGGCTCCTGTGTTGCTAGTCTTGCTAAGCTAAGAAAGGTCAGACTATGCTGATTTGCTAAGAAAAGGCGAGTAAGCAAATTTACTAAGGAAAAGTAATGGGACTAAAATATACGCCACATACACTTTGTATTACCGTACTTACTCTTATTGACGGTTGAAGTCCGCAACAATAACCGGCCGAGGAGCATTTTGATAGCGTTTCTCTACCAGTTCTACAAAATTTGATCTTTGCTCGATTGTCTTTCCTGCCTCTTGGACTGGCTGATTTAGTGGCACGAAGAGTAATCGATCGCGAACGAACATCTTTGTGCTTAGAACGATGTATACAACAATATACAAAATTATAAATGTATACACAAATATGCCAGATTGGACATAACAACCATTCAAATGATTATTATGCGGTATGCATATAATTGAAAAAAAAAAAGATCTCTTTTAATGACATTTGGATTGGACCCTGACCATTTCTTTTTGTGTATGTGAAATTGTACCCAAACAATAAAACGTTACATGCATACAACAACATTTCTCTCTCTCTCTCTCTCTCTCTCTCTCTCTCTCTCTCTCTCTCTCTCTCTCTCTCTCTCTCTCTCTCTCTCTCTATATATATATATATATATATATATATATATATATATATATATATATATATACATATATATATATATTATTATTATTATTATTATTATTAATAAATATAATATCTGTTTTCCTTCTTATAAAATGTTCCATTACATACTTTTAGCTGGAAATAAACCACGTAAATAAACCATGTTAATAATTTAAAGGTAACCTATTTTACTGTATTATTTAAAAAAATATTTTTCACAATGACACCAGACATAGCCCAGTTTATAATTTATTTTATACATTCGTCCACAATAAGCTTTTATGAATAGATGTTTCCCCTATTATAATATGTTTATTAGTACAATTGTGTTAAGAATATAAATAACACCACTTCCACAAGCTCTTACAAAATATGTACTGTAGTTTGCTGTCAATAGCTTCTACCAAGGTAATGTTGCCATCTCGTGACTACAGTGCATACTGCAAACAACAGTCATCAATATTTGTACTTGGTCGTGCATTTAATTGTAAATATAATTATAATTATAATAACGTCACTAAGGCGAACGTGATTAAACTTTATGTATTTATTTCATATAATTATATTTCAATTTTATAAAATATATGTATATTTAAAAAAATCATCCCCGCCTCGGAAATGCAGCACAATCGGCGCATGCGCAGTTCAACGTTTGACCCGGGGAGAAGCAGCGTCGCCATTTTGGTTCTGAAGGGGGGCCTGCTGTCACCACGTGAAGTCGAGAGCCCCAGACAGCGAAGTTCGGGGGCTTGTACGATACAGCAGACAATCCGGCCAGAGGATCGCGAATTCCGATTCATGATTAGAACAAAGTCACGGTTATTTATACTCAAAAGCAAGAAGCATGCCTTCGATAACTCTGCCTCCGAAGGAGAACGCTCTCTTTAAGAGAATATTGGTAAGTTGGGGGAAATATATCTGCAAACGAATGCTGGATTGTTAATAATAGAAAGGAAGCGTGTGTCAGCCGCCTTCCTATTTTAGCCAGGATCTCTCTTTGCTGACCTCAAGAGAAACCTCCTAAGAGTCTTTTCCAAGCTAAGAGAGAGCATTGGCACTGCTTTAGTTCGTAACATGACTATTAGCTCATGCACATTCACGCACTTTGAGAGCAGATGAACTTGCCTGACACAGAGCAGCTAACTGTCGTCGCACGTTAAACGCAAAAGATCAATGATTTGATAGCCGTGTGGCCGAAATAACCATTCAACAGTGTTGTAAAGTCGCGTTATAAAGCTGTACCGATAACAACGTGTAGTGTTTGAGAGTTTCGTGGTTTCAATTATGTACGTTGTGGTGTTGAATCGATTAGTCACCGTACAAGTTAACAGTAGGAAAGTTAATCCATTTAAAGTAATATAAACCGCAAAATAATAGCTGTGCATGAAGCATACGAAGGTAATATTGCAATAGTTACCCTAGTGTGTACAGATTGGTCACGAAAGCTTTATTGGGGGAAAAACATGACTTTAAATGAACTTTTATTATTGTGCATTGACACTTTTATTAGTGCATGAACGCCACGCCTCAAAAACTGCTGTCAGATGCAAAACTGGACAAATCATGCATGAACATTAACCAAAAAAAACTAATTCATAAATCATGTTTGGTGGTGATATTAGGAAGTTGGACATTATCATTCTTGATAGATATTGGTTAAACACAATTTCTTGTAATGCCAAAGTCTATCAGTATTAAATATTGATATTAAGTGCCTGCAATATACTGATTAAATCCCTAAAGGTAGGGTAGGCAATTTGTTTTATAAACACTTTTTTGTTATACTGGTTGAAACACCCTTCACATCCTGATAGCAATCAATAATATAAGTGGTCTAAATATTAAAACATATGTCTTCTGTGGAAGTCTCCGGAACAAAAAATGTTCTTGCAATCATTGTATTTGGTACAGATTTCGGTACCTGCCTGTCAATGTTTGTATTTCCATACCTCTACGCACTCTGCTCGCGCAGACATCACACGTCATCTGTGTGTTATAGACACATGCTGTGTCCCAATTTGCCTACTTATACTATGCCCTAAAAGTATGTGCAGTTTTGGAAGAAAAAGTACATACTTTTGAGTGTGTAGCAAAGGAGTAGGCAATCTTTGGGACATACTGCTTCATCATAATTGCGTCTTTAATGGACAGCATTTCTCTTTTACGTGCATCCTGTCAGTTTAAACTGCCCTGTCAATCATCTTGTCACAATTAAAATCCTCTACATTCAATTGAATTTAATTTCCTACCGTTTCAGAGATAAATGTAGTAGCGCGTTGATCTGCCAGTCGTGGGTCTTTCATGGAGAACTCTACTTGTGTGTGTTTTTAATTTGATTTGCATAATGATGCATTTAAAAGCGAATGACACAAACATATCTTTACAAAAGTTTGCAATTGCAATGGTTGCAGATGAAATATAATGTGGATAACACTGATATAACCTTTTCATCAGGTTTAAATACTGATTATTAATCACTCAAACCCCTTTATCTAAACCTCTCCACTTAAGCATCACACATCTGCCATGTTTGTAGTTCTACTCGAATCCTCATCTAATGGAATGTGGGCCATATTAGCCATTAGCGTCTGCATGAATCTGCACTTAAGATTCTAACTGGTAAAATTACACCATCTGGGTATCTTTGGAATAATCATTTCAACGTACTACAATTTTTTAATACTATTTAGGACAGATTGTATACGAATTGAGACGCAGCTACAGTCTCCAGGCACTGTAAACAAATAGCAGCTGTATTTACGCTTCCTCCTGAATCAAAATAATGAGCTTATGCGTTCATGCCATGTTGTAACCGTAATTACGAGATGGCAACCTGTGACGTTCTTCCCAGCTGTTCACTTCCTCAGACGGTCTATTTATGCGTTTCTTAGTCAACGCTATCAACAGCTAAATGAATGTGCAGTCAAGTGGTACAAGTAGGGGCTCTGTAAGTTGTTTAAGCTCATTATTATAATGTTATGTGCGTTGAGACGTTAGGTAATTTTTCTCATCTTTGCAGAATTTGCTGTGTGCATTGCATTCATGTGTTTTGAAGAAGGCGTGGCTTTGGAGAGTGCTCTGAAGAGAGGGTGGGATCTCATGCTTTCAAAGCTAGCTTGCAATTGCTAGCCACTCTGAAATTACCTACCCTACCTTTAAGTTTAATTTAATTAGCTTTTATAAATTTGGAATTTATTATTTGTGAATAGTTATAATAGTACACTTGCTTGCTACTTCAAATTTATAAAATCTAATTATAACTAATTAAATTAAACTTAAAGATAGGGTAGGTAATTTCATAGATGGTCTCAAAGCTGACACTAAAAGCTATAAAACCTTAATTGTGATTTCACATGTCTTTAATATGGTTCATACAGAAACTAAAATAATGTATTCTGGGAGACTAGACTAGCTTGACTGGTTGGCTGTGTCTGAAAACCTATTGAGCTGTCTAGTTAGACAATAATCTAGTTACGGTTTGAGACATAGCCAGTCAAATGACTACTCTGATAGAGAGTAATTGGAAATCCTTTCATACATCCAAACCAAATGATGCACTTCTGTTCTAATGAAATTCTTTGTGCTTTTGGAAGCTGTTTTTAGGTCAAAGTGACTCAGCAGCTGCTTGACCAGTCATTGCTCTTCATAATGTCTATTAATGACAGTCGTGAAACAGTCTCAAGTAGTTGTTTTTACTGATTATTAGACTATCCTGATTTTTCTTGTTTCAGAATGCAAAGTTGGACATTTTGAGACATCTGACATTGGTTTATTTGTGTTCTCTAACATCTGTTTCTCTTCTGGCACAGGAGGAAGCTTGAATTGCTAGAAGTCTTATTGTGATATCATTTTCACAACTCACACATTACTTTTAGTCATGATAATAATGCAAATAGCATTGCCTAATGAAGGTCTGTCCATTAAACATGCTTGTGTTAGAAGGGCATTCCTTCACATTACTGCTGTGGTGACCAAAGTAGATTGGAATCTGTTTGTAATCAACATCTCACCGTTATTCTGAGCGTGGCACAGGTGTTTTGGTACCACTGTCATTGTTCCTACATTATTTGGAAAAGTATTGAATTTGATTTGGGTAATTTTCAAGTCTGGATAATTATGGAGAAATATTTGTGTTTCCAGGCTATTGCCTCTCTCTATTCTGTTTTCTAAAGTATAAGATTGATACATTTATTTTAAGAAATTCTCATAGACATCAATAAAACAGTTTGTATGTAAACAATGTCAATTAATGTTACATTTACCTCAAAAAAGCCATTTACTGACCATAAGCGTGTTAGTCAGCTTGAACAATGAACTTTTCACCGTATTACAGTATATGTATTATTGCATATTCATTGTTTACTTAACATGTTCAATGTTATTCATTGTTTACTTAACATGTTCAATGTTTAATGTATGTTTGAATAAATCTGTTTTATGACAGCCACTACTGAGTGGTAATGACTTGCCATGTACTGTACCTGATACATACATACTTCAATTAATTGATATTGAATAGAATTTAATCTAAATCAAATCAAATCTTGAAATTTGTCAATACCCAGCCCTACGAGCATAGTGTTTTCATGGTAAAAGTTTTTGTTTGATTGTCAAACACTACTGAAATAATTCTTAACCATAAGTGACTCGGTTTTGAATGCATGTCCCACTCAAACCAGCAACAGAAAAAAGAGCAAACAATCATCTAAATCAAACTGTTTGATGATCATGCAACATCAGACCTACAAAGTAATACTGAATATATCCAGGTTATAAAGCATTTAGGCTTTTTTCTCTTCAGGTAAGCGGTAGTTATCATTTGAGAACCAATGAAAAACAGAGAAAATAAAAATATTTACTGTACTATTTACCAAAAAAATGTTGTATGAACCATTTATGTTTAGTATGGTCTGACAAATGTTTGGGGTCTGGACATTTGTGCCTGGAAAAAAATGGAAATGTGTAGGAAGCATTGTGAAGTACTTCAATAAGAGTCACACAAGTTACAGAAGGTGTGGCCTTCTCAGATTTGTTTCTGTCATTGATAACTTGATTATCCAGCGCATGTCTTTGCAGGAGTTCATGAGTTCTTTTAACCTTTGTGTTCTCTTGTCGTCTTTTACAGAGTGCTAAAGTGATTCACATTTATATCATACACTCAGTGTGCTGATTTTGTAGTTGCATTGGTTATGTGCCTCACACCTACTTTCGGTGAGGTTTTGGTTTGATGTTTCTGGGGTTCAGAAGCTGTACATCTCTAACCACACACCTGTACCGTACTTTCATTTGACCTAATACACAGCGAAAGTGTTTTTAGGATGTGTTTTTCTAATTTTATGTCTTGCAGAGATGCTACGAACACAAGCAGTACAGAAATGGCCTCAAGTTTTGCAAACAGATCCTCTCCAACCAGAAGTTTGCCGAACATGGAGGTAAGACCATTCACGGACATTAATTACTTCATTTTCTCATCATTTTGATTTTGATTTAAATGGTTGAGCACATGATCATCTCTCCCCATCCCTCAGAGACCCTTGCAATGAAGGGACTGACTCTGAACTGCTTGGGCCGGAAGGAGGAGGCCTATGATCTGGTGCGACGAGGTTTACGAAACGATCTGAAGAGTCATGTCTGTATCCTTAATGCTTTTCCCATTGTCAGTATATTCATGAAAAGCATTGTCAAAAGAATTATTAGAAATTTTTGTGCATGTATGAACTTGTTTTACATAACTACTATTGAATGAAGCCCAGTTTGAGGGATATTGTGGCACCAATTGTCCCACAATGCAAGTTAAAGTCACCATGAAATGAAAGTTGCGATAGGCTTTTCTTCCTTATTGTGACTAGGGATGGGCACCAAAACCCAGTATTAAACAGGCTCCAGGGCTAAACTATGAATTTAATCGATAAGCTCCAATGTAACCGGTTCTGTTGTCAGTACTAAGGAAATCAAGAAATCAATTTATTATTTCTATAGACATTATCTTGCAAATTATATTTTTCCAGACATTTTTATATGCAGTAATATTAAAACAATTTGTCTGTGATGCATTTTTGCTATTCACAATCCAAACACGGAGCAACAGCACGCACAGCATGGAAGTCCCTGCTTAATTTGCCATGTAACACAACGTCACAGTGCGCTGTCATTTCTCCCTAAAACCCAAACTTAATGTCAGAATCAGCGCAATTGGTGATTGTTGTAAAATGCAGTCTTTGCTGTTGCAAAATTGAGGGACATGTTTGATAATAAAAAGAGCTATTTAAGCACAATAATACTTGCAAGAGATGCTGTTTCCAACTTCAAGGCAGCTTTGTTTAAGAGTTTTGGAAGTAATAGCATTATTTCTTTCAGAAAGAGTAGTAATACCATTAACTTTAAAGTCTTTTCTTATAATGTGTTTCTAAACACATTATAAATGTTAGAAATGTATTGCTGAAACGCAGCGTTACTAAGACTGTGAACTGTGTAGTACTGAATTGTGAAGTTAGACCGTTAAACAGTTTTTCACCATTGCTGTGCTCATGATTTTTTTGGGCAGGGCTAAACTGGTGTCTGTGGTGTGACAAACTCAGAACACATGTTTAATTTTGACTTTACAGGGACTTTAACGATACCCATCCCCAATTGTGTCGAATACCATGAGTGAAGCTGCTTCTCGAACAAGAAAAAATTTAGCAACTTGATTTTGTCCATTGGGAATTGATTGGATGCTTGTGGTTTGTTATTGCTGTGTGATCTTATGTGAGTGGTGGGTTGTCCTGCATCATCAGAGCAGATTACTTTAAAGAATAGGTGCTTAGCTGTACAATTAATTGAAATAAAACCGTAAAATGGCCAATTATCAAATTGCAAAGGCTGCTTTTAATTAAATAAATATGCACTGCATTTTTGTACATGTAAATATAGTAATATTTCTTTTTGTTAAAATTTCTTACATAGCAATAATGATTAAAATAATAACAATAATTAATACTATTTTACTCATATTGATCAAAATATATGTTGGGCTAAATTGTGCAGCCCTACAAACAAGCACAGCAAACCTGGAGCTTTTAGGAGCCTGGAGCTAATTTAATATAATTTTATATCGCAATCATTTTGATCAGAAAAATGTATTTATCAGAATTAAATCGAAATCATTCAGCCCTAGGTGCAGTGCTGTTTCCTGTCCTTAACTCTTCTTCAGGTTGGCACGTGCACGGTTTGCTTCAGCGCTCTGATAAGAAATATGACGAGGCCATCAAATGCTACAGGAATGCTCTTAAATGGGACAAAGACAATCTGCAGATCCTCAGAGATCTCTCACTGCTGCAGATCCAAATGAGAGACCTCGAAGGTTACAGGGTAAGTTATTTTGAATGGAAGTGCATGTACAAGTATGTGTCAGGAAATAATGATGTTCCATTAAAAAAAAGCCACTTAAAATACTGTTGGTTTAATTTTTTTCCAAAGTCATCCTCAAATTGTTATAGTGATATTATCATTTGTAATTAGGGTGTGATGTGACACTTACCTAATGAGATGAGACACAATATTGGGTTTGTGATACAGATGAGAAGAGATTTTTACATATTATTTTAAAGAAGTACATAACTAGAAAAATAGTTTGCAAGTGAATTTGAAGTGTTTTAACTCATCTTGTAATGTAATTTCAATTATTTTTTCTGAATGTGAATTTTCATATGCAGTAAAAGACAATACTCAAGCACTGTAAAAGGTTTTGCACAAACTCAACTGACTGACTTCTCTCCTGGATGATTGTCTCTTCAGACCTTACAACTGCACATAATTTATGAGCTTCTGCAACTTTTGACCTTCTAACTAACTCCTTTCCCAAAAATGAATAATAGATATTAAGTGCAACCATAATCTCAATGTTAAGTCTCAAAGTACTCAATATTCAAAGTGCAAATAGAGATCTGATACAGAGCTAAGATATGGTTACAACTACACAGATAGTTTGCATATTGAGAGGCATACCTCAGGGAGTCACTCTAAAAACAGCAGTAACATATTGAAATCGCATTTCAATATTGAATTGTGCGTACGAACATGCATTTTAAAAGATAAGATATTTGTCTGATGCTTCTGTTGAGCAAAGAATCCTCTGCCATGGTCCAGTCAGTCCCTCCTCACGTGAACAGTGGCAGTGCTGCGCACTATGGTCGACTCAAACAGCTCATGTTGGATGAGCTGATGGAATTGAAGTGACCGTTATCTACCTGAATTAGGTTTTTTATTTCTATAAAAAGCGAAACTACAGTGCTGGTGTTGCACAAGATATCGTCACACCTAGGGCTGGGCGATATCCAAAAAAAATATATATCTCAATATTTTCCAAATTTTTACGATATTCGATATATATCTCGATATGTTTGCAATTGCTTTTAAATTAAAAAAATATTTTCTTTTGCCCCCATTAAAACAACAAAAACTATTTAGATAGAACCAAATTAAATACAAAATGTTTACGTTTACTGGTAACGGGTTGGGATGACCAAAATCTTAAATCATGATACGAGTAATTTAATATTTTTTGAAATGTACTTTTATAATTACAATATAGATTTTTAATTTGATCTTTAAAAAAAAAAAACATAAGTAAAACAGTGCTTTATTTTCACCTACAGTGGGTCTATTTAACAGCTGCAAGTCAAGAAATAAATCAAATATATATATATATCAGTGTAGAATCAGTGTAGCCTATGGTTAATTTATATAATTAAGACTGAGCAGTTTATATATATATATATATATATATATATATATATATATATATATATATATATAAACTGCTCAGTCTTAATTATATAAATTAACCATTGGCTACACTGATTCTTAATTAATATATTAAAGTTGTTTAGCCAAGCATGGGGTGGTTTTCTAATTTTCGTTGTTGTTTGATTAACATTAAATCACAAAGAATATGACGTCCGGCCCTTTAAGAGCTCCACGGACCAAATTCATTGTAACACACGATTTCACACTTAACTCTTAAATTATCACTGATCTATATAAATTATATAGATCAGTGGTACGTTCACTAAAGACATACATTACTGTGTTTACCTGAATACTTGCCAGCACGTGCATTTTTACATCTGTTTAACCACTGAAACCCAATAATCCATGAAGGAACTGAATCCCGATCGCATGTTGTCTGAAAGGCGTGTGCGCGCGCTTCCGGTCAGAGTCCGGCAGCGCGAGCACGTCCCGCGCTGCGCTATTATTTCTCTCATGCGCGCTTGTTTCTGTTGCTTTCTTTTTCATACGCTGGGCTTATATATTTAACTCTTCTGCTTCCGATGTTTAGTGAATGGTGGAAGCAGACCTCTGTAATGTTATTTGGGAAAGTTTGCATGTTGAATTTGAAATATTCGATATTCACGATATTTTCAAATTTTACACCGTCGTCAAAATTATTGCGATAGTATCGCTAATATTCGATATATCGCCCAGCCCTAGTCACACCTCTATTTGTAAAATTTATATTAGAAGTATGCACATTGCACATTATAAGAATTCTCACTTCTCTCATTTTCTCTCACAGGAGACCAGGTACCAGTTACTGCAGTTGCGTCCGGCTCAAAGAGCCTCCTGGATCGGATATGCCATTGCGTACCACCTTCTGGAAGATTATGAGATGGCGGCTAAGATAGTGGAAGAGTTCCGCAAAACACAACAGGTATTTCTTATGTAATCTACACTAAGGTTATTTTTGCGAGAAGCTTAGTTGGGAATACCACAAGGTGTATTAACACTTGAGATTTGTGCATGATTGTATTTCAGACATCTCCAGATAAAGTGGATTACGAGTACAGCGAGCTTTTGCTGTATCAGAATCAGCTGTTGAGAGAGGCCGGGCTTATCAAAGAAGCCCTTGATCACCTGACCAACTATGAAAAACAGATCTGTGACAAACTGGCTGTAGAGGAGACACGAGGTGTTTTTTTTTAATAAATGTGTCAGGGGATGTTCAGTTCAATGTGTTATTATTGGCTGATATTAGAGGTTTTCTCTTTTTTCAGATGATTGGATGTTTTACTGTGCGCGCTTTCCTTTTTCTTTTTTTACTTATACATTAACTTTGCTGCCATCTAATGCTCTCTTAGTTAATATTTAAAGCAAGCACTAATAATAACACAAAGTTTTTAGCAAACCTCAAAATGATTTGCCAGTGTTACCAGTGATTCACCAGAACTTTGATAAGGGTGCATCCCTTTGTGTGTCATCTGGGAGCTTGTTTATCATGCGCTGTCACAGTTTCTTTAAGCAAATTGTGTTGGTGTGAGTGTAGGAGAGCTGCTTCTGAAGTTAGACCGGGCTGGGGAAGCTGCAGAGGTTTATCGCCGACTGCTGGAAAGAAACCCTGAGAACTGGAGCTACTATCAAGGACTGGAGAAAGCGCTCAAACCAAGTAAACCCACATCCTGAATTCAGAAAATCTTGGCTGATTTTAATTTCTTTTAGACCTTATTATTGTCATGCTGCTTTCAGAGAGTGCTGAGGACAAGCAGAAAATCTATGAAGATGCCTGGGTCAAGTATCCTAAAGGCCTGGTGCCAAGAAGACTTCCTCTCAGCTTCCTCACAGGTCAGTGTCAGTCTTGTCAAATCAATAGGGCTGTTATGATCTCATAATGTGTCTGTATATATGACCATAATTGGTTCTCGCAGGTGAGAAGTTTAGAGAGTGTTTGGATCGCTATCTAAGGATGAACTTTAGCAAAGGATGCCCGCCTGTCTTTACCACGCTTAAATCACTCTACCAGCACAAAGACAAGGTGAGATAACAATATGACAAATTTCTGCACTTCAACAAATAAGAAAATACACTTTTGTGTAACATCTTCCTGTCTTTTGCAGGTAGTGCTAATTGAGGAGTTAACTGTGGGCTATGAAAAAAGTTTAAGAACCTGTAAAATGTTCAACCAAAATGGTGAGTACATGTAAACAGATTTTAATGATGGATAGCAGTTGAAGTAATGATGTGGATGGTGCAGGATTTCTCACTGTGGACATGTTGCTGAATTTGTAGATGATGGGAAAATTGAGCCACCCACCACTCTACTGTGGGTTCAGTTTTTCCTTGCCCAGCATTTCAACCATATTGGCAAACAGACACTTGCGCTGGAATACATCAACACAGCCATTGAAAGCACCCCCACCCTCATAGAGCTCTTCCTCATCAAGGCGAAGATATACAAGGTAAAACACTCAAGTTGATGAAACAAACTGAGGTACTTTGCATCAAGAGTTTACTAAATGACGCACCTTCATGTTTGAGAAGTGTCTCAATTTTAATTTGATTAACTAATTTGATTAATTTGAGATGGAACTAATTTTACATCTCGGTCTTGTTCTCTTGAAAGCATGCTGGTAACATCCGTGAAGCTGCTCGGTGGATGGACGAGGCCCAGGCTCTGGACACTGCTGACCGCTTTATCAACTCCAAGTGTGCCAAGTATTTGCTCAAGGCTGGACTTATCAAGGAGGCTGAAGAGATGTGTTCCAAGTTCACACGGGTAAGAAATTATTGCATACATGCTATCGTTCAAAAATGTGGGGTCTGTAAGATTAAGAAATTAATACTTTTATTAAGAAATTATGCATTAAATTGATCAAAAGTGACCGTAAAGACATTTTGAATTTTTGAATGATTTTCAAATAATGCTGTTCTTCTCGTTAATCAAAGATTTCTAAGAACATTCAACTTTCTGACAGGAATAATTTACATTTTAAAATGCATTAAAATAGATATATTATTTTAAATTGTAATATATCACAGTATTAAAGTTTTTACTGTATATTTGATTGATTAAATGCAGCCTTTGTGAGAATAAGAGACTTACTTTAAAAACAAAATCTTTATGAACCCAAACTTTTGGAAGCATGTTACTTTAGCTAATGTCAAAGACTGTATATATAGACAGACGTGTTATACTTGTGGTACTATGAATGGAAGAAACTATATGCTTTATGTAGGAATAAGTCCTGCCTTCTTAGAAAAGAGACAATTGCCAATTGGTAAAGTCATTGCGTCACTGCAGCTGCCGTTAGAAGCTCCGGTTCCTATAGAAACAGTCAATGTTCTGAGATGCACACTTAGGACTGCGCATGTGCACTCAATTTTAGCATTTAGAAACAAGATTTATGACAGTTATCAGATTTAATTGGTGATTTCAAATATAAAATCTAATCGTAAGCTTGCCGAACAGTTTTTAAGATTTTGATGTTTCCCTCATTCAAAGATATAGGACCTGCACTTGCATGCCTGAGAAGTGTTTCAAAGACGGACACAGAGTCAAATGACTTGTCTTAAAGGGACTTTGCTAATATTTTAAGTCCCTTTTAAAAGACAAGTCCATTCAGTTGAATGCTATCTCTGCATTATTTTGACAGCTGTTTTATTGGCTTGCAGTGTATCTGAATAGAGAGAGACCGATTACACTATATTTCAGTAATGTTAAAGCAGTGACAATTTTTTTTGTTTCAGTTTTGTCAATCTAAAATGTACTTTACAGTAAATTTTGACTAATAATTCACTTAGCAGTTGTAACTAATGTATGGGACTTGCTTTCCTTACAACTTCCATATTGACCTTTTTAATTTCTCAGGGTGATCTGTCTCGTTACCAAAAATCTATCATTCTGAGTGTATCCAATCCTTGTTGTTTCCTGCAGGAAGGAACCTCTGCAGTAGAGAATCTGAATGAGATGCAGTGCATGTGGTTCCAGACAGAATGTGCTCTGGCCTACAAGTCCTTGAACAAATATGAGAGGCACTGAAGAAGTGCCATGAAATTGAAAGGGTAAGTCCTAAAACATTAGACACTGTAAGATGTTAATTTAAATTGGAATCTTTTGAATGTTGAATACCTCTTTGCTAAATCTGTAGGTTTAGCACAAAGCTAGTTTAGAGTTCAAGATGAATGGTCCGAAATATCCTGACTCCGTCATCTTTTGCTGTTCACAGCATTTTGTGGAGATAACGGACGACCAGTTTGACTTCCACACATACTGTATGCGGAAGATGACGCTGCGCTCCTATGTGGATTTGCTCAAACTAGAGGATGTGTTGCGTATGCACCCTTTCTACTTCAAGAGCAGCACGTCTGCCATCGAGATCTACCTCAGCCTTCATGATAACCCGCTCTCTGATGACAACAAGGAGTCGCAAGCCGACAATGGTACCTTGATGCACACTAAACAAATTCAAACCAAAAAAAAGCACATTGTTACTTTTTGTATAAAGTTAACTGAAAGTGTTTTTTTTATTCCATAGCCAACCTGACAGACAAGGAGCTGAAGAAATTGCGCAACAAACAAAGACGTGCCCAAAAAAAAGCCCAGTTAGAAGAGGAAAAGAAGAATGCTGAAAAAGAGAAACAGCTGAAGAACCAAAAGAAGAAAAAGGAAGAGGATGAGGAGGAGATTGGAGGACCTAAAGAGGAGCTCATACCAGACAAACTGGCAAAGGTGTGTATGTTGACAATGCCACTTGTTCTTTAGAGGATCAAGTTTTTTTGATTGATCACATTGTCACGTTTTTGTCTATAGGTTGAGAGTCCTCTAGAAGAAGCGGTTAAGTTTCTGACTCCTCTGAAGAACTTGGTAAAGAATAAAATAGAGACGCACCTGCTTGCTTTTGAGATCTATCTAAGGAAAGGTAAGGAAAGACCATACTAATGTACTCAACATTGTGATTAACATTTTAGGTTCTGTGATTTTAAAACTCATAATGTGTGTTTGTGTTTGTAGAGAAGTATCTTTTGATGCTGCAGTCAGTGAAGAGAGCTTACTCATTGGATCCCGATCACCCTTGGCTCCACCAGTGTTTAGTGCGATTCTTTAAAGGAGGTACATAAAGGAGTATATACTTTCCTAACATAGGAAAAAGCATACAAGTACACTAAGATTTGTGTTTGTTTTCAGTGTCGGACAGTAAGGACATGCCTGGGGCAGTGCAGACGGTTCTGAAGCAGGAGATAACAAAACTGTTTGGCGAGAGTGATCCCAAGACTTTCAACAAGAACTTCTTGAGCAAACATGCAAACTCAATACCACACAGAGTTGCAGGTACCCACTTATGATGTTAATGAACTTTTGAACTACTATTTTGGAAATTTAAATTTCCTTACAAAAAGTATAATTGTAAGTACAGGTCCTTCTAAAAAAATTAGCATATTGTGATAAAAGTTCGTTATTTTCCATAATGTAATGATAAAAATTAAACTTTCATATATTTTAGATTCATTGCACACCAACTGAAATATTTCAGGTCTTTTTATTGTTTAAATACAGATGATTTTGGCATACAGCTCAAAAAATTAGCATATCATGAAAAGGTTCTCTAAACGAGCTATTAACCTAATCATCTGAATCAACTAATTAACTCTAAACACCTGCAAAAGATTCCTGAGGCTTTTAAAACTCCCAGCCTGGTTCATTACTCAAAACCGCAATCATGGGTAAGACTGCTGATCTGACTGCTGTCGAGAAGGCCATCATTGACACCCTCAAGCGAGAGGGTAAGACACAGAAAAAAATTTCTGAACGAATAGGCTGTTCACAGAGTGCTGTATCAAGGCACCTCAGTTGGAAGTCTGTGGGAAGGAAAAAGTGTGGCAAAAAACGCTGCACAACAAGAAGAGGTGACCGGGCCCTGAGGAAGATTGTGGAGAAGGACCGATTCCAGACCTTGGGGGACCTGCGGAAGCAGTGGAGTCTGGAGTAGAAACATCCAGAGCCACCGTGCACAGGCGTGTGCAGGAAATGGGCTACAGGTGCCGCATTCCCCAGGTCAAGCCACTTTTGAATCAGAAACAGTGGCAGAAGCGCCTGACCTGGGCTACAGAGAAGCAGCACTGGACTGTTGCTCAGTGGTCCAAATTACTTTTTTCGGATGAAAGCAAATTTTGCATGTCATTCGGAAATCAAGGTGCCAGAGTCTGGAAGAAGACTGGGGAGAAGAAAATGCCAAAATGCCTGAAGTCAGTGTCAAGTACCCACAGTCAGTGATGGTCTGGGGTGCCATGTCAGCTGCTGGTGTTGGTCCACTTTGTTTTATCAAGGGCAGGGTCAATGCAGCTAGCTATCAGGAGATTTTGGAGCACTTCATGCTTCCATCTGCTGAAAAGCTTTATAGAGATGAAGATTTCGTTTTTCAGCACGACCTGGCTGCTGCTCACAGTGCCAAAACCACTGGTAAATGGTTTACTGACCATGGTATTACTGTGCTCAATTGGCCTGCCAACTCTCCTGACCTGAACCCCATAGAGAATCTGTGGGATATTGTAAAGAGAAAGTTGAAAGACGCAAGACCCAACACTCTGGATCTTAAGGCTGCTATCGAAGCATCCTGGGCCTCAATAACCCCTCAGCAGTGCCTCAGGCTGATTGCCTCCATGCCACGCCGCATTGAAGCAGTCATTTCTGCAAAAGGATTCCCGACCAAGTATTGAGTGCATAACTGAACATAATTATTTGAAGGTTGACTTTTTTTGTATAAAAAACACACATTTTTTGAGATAGGAATTTGGGGTTTTCATGAGCTGTATGCCAAAATCACCAGTATTAAAACAATAAAAGACCTGAAATATTTCAGTTGGTGTGCAAGGAATCTTAAATATATGAAAGTGAAATTTTTATCATTACATTAAGGAAAATAATGAACTTTTATCACAATATCCTAATTTTTTGAGAAGGACCTGTATATACTATCGTTCTAAAGTTTGGGATCTGTTTTTATTTTTAATCTTTTGAAAGAAATTAAAATTGTATCCAGCTAGAATGCATTAAAGGTGCACTGTGTAAAAAAGGGTAACCCTAACCCTAATATCCAAAAATCACAAGGCCAGTGTTATATATTTTCAGTTGAGTACATACAATATCCCAAATGTTTCCAACTACTTGTAAATCGTGAGAAAATTGCTTTTTTTAACCAAGGAACTGGGACGTGTGAGGGAGTCGCCTGTCAATTGCGTCATATCTACGTTACCCTCGGTTTCTGGTTTTATTGTGCATAAACGCAATACTTTCTGCAGTGTGTCATAAGTAAAATGTATCTCATATACTCAAATGTATCTAATATGATAAACAGAGCTGCGTTGCCTCATATACTCATGTCTGGAAAAGCGGAAATGGCGCCTGCGACTGGCATAATAAAAGACCCGCTGCTCGCGAGGCGTGTGTTACATACATCTTAACAATTGATCCAGCAGCCTTGCTCAGCTCCCACAACACTAGGTCCTGCTCTGCTTCATACTACAGTAACGTTAATAATCACATCCATGAACATGATTTCTGAGTCCTGTCCCGATTATTTTTCACCGGCTGTGAGGTAAAGACAACATGTCCCAAGATTCTGCACTCAAACTTGGCTTCATCAAGCTACGCCTTTGTTTTGAATAGGCGCCCTCTAGTGGACATAAGTTACATAGTGCACCTTTAAAATGATCAAAAGTTAATTTAAAATGTTACAAAAACATTTCTATTTTTAATAAATGCTGTTATTTTGAACTTCTATTCATCAAAGATTATTGGGGAAAGTATTAAAGGTTCCACAATTGACGATAAGAAGAAATGTTTCTTGAGCAGCAAATCAGAATGATTTCTGAAGGATCATGTGACACTGAAGACTGAAGTAATGAGGCTGAAAATTCAGCTTTGCCATCACATTTTTAAAAAACAATTATTTTACATTGTAATGTTTTACAATATTACTGTTTTTACTTTTGATCAAATAATTCTTTCAGTCTTTATGAGTGTAAGAGACTTCTTTCAAATCGTACCAACCCCAAACTTTTGAACTATATTAAACATCATTATGAGTACTTGATTTTATTCAAAATAATAAAAATGTACACGTTCAATCACATTACTGCTTGTTCGCAGTAATGTAAGCTTGAACTACACCAAAAGTATTTTTTTCTCATGAATGACTCCTTATTGCTTTGTTGCTGTGAAACTCTTTAGTATTAGCATACAACTAAATTATTTTAGCTGTGCATTTATAATCTGCCTGTTTTGTATGCAGCTGCTAAGATGATGGTCTTCCTGGACCCCTCCTCTGAGAGCATGGCTGCGGAGCTAGCTACTTCTTTAAACGAGCCCCTAACAGGCAGAACCATTCAGGTACAAGAACTATAAACGGATCAGTATAAATTTGGTGATATTTCAGAAGAAAAGAATGATCCTACATCTCTCATTTTTGTATGTGTGACTATTAGACGTGCACCGAGGTGCTCCAGGCTTTGAGGGACGGCAGTCTGGGCTCGCAGCAAGATAAATTTCTTGAATCTTACCGTGTGGCTTGCCATGGTGTCTATCCCTACGCCGTAGCATTCATGCCCCCCGGTTACCAGGACAACTCTGCGGTAACCACCAATGGAGACCTGTCCCCCTGCGACCACGAGGACATGCCCAATGAGATGTGAGCATTTCAGGAAGTGAGCAGGGTGGCTGATTTGTGGCCGTAAGCATTTTGAGACCAGAAGCCCCACAGAGGTTGAGACTCCACTGCACTAACAAGACCACAGTTACCTTCTGCCTTCGCATCTATTCACAGGAGCGAGCAAGCAATAGGGGAAAAACCCGTTTTACTCCTTTTTTTTCCTTCTTTCTTTCTATCTTGGTTTTTTTTTTAAATATGGCCAATGGCATCTCTTATGCTAGAACAGAATAAGTGGTATTACAGAGAAAGATTGATCAAGACGGTCACAGTGAACTCATTGGGCCTAATTCCTGTTTATCAGACACATGCATCTTGCTTCTCATGTTTTTAAGAGTAATTTATATAAAATAATATTAAAGAGAACCGAATAATATCAGGAGGAGCAATACTTTTGGTCCTGGTTTGACTTGCGTGGTCGTGTGCCAAACCTGTGGGGCGGACCTTTAGATGCAGATGACGGCACCTGGGGAGGGTGGGTTGTTGGGGAGTGTGGCAGTGAATTATGTGGCTTTGTGTTGCTGGGCACAAAGCAGTCCCAGGATCAGCCACCAGGGGCAGCCAGCAGTCGAAGCCTACTATGTCAATCGGGAGGAGACTATGATGTTCGGCCTATAAGCTGATAACAGAGTCAATTGAAAGGTCACCTGGAGTGCCCGAGGAGAGGCAGACATGCATCTCTTTATTTTTTCTTTCATCCTCTACTACCTTTCGGTTATTTAGTGAACATCTTAGAGGCAGCAGTGGCTTCTGTTGGACCTTTTATGGTGACTGTTTCTTTTGGGTTTGTTTGGCTTATTTTATTTTTTTCCCACTCATGTTTTGGGTTCTCCTTTATGCTGGTTTCAACTTTTCTGTTTATTCTTTTCCCTCTCCATCGAACATACCACTGTCTGAATTTGGAGAAAATGTCCCGTCATTTGACACTCACACAGTTAAAAATAAAACAAAATAACATTACTGTGATGCACTTCTCTTTTTGTTTTTAATTTCCACATTTCGTTGTACAATGAAAGATGTAACCGTTGAATTTCTTAGAAAATACAGACCACAAGAATTTGCAGGGACTGCTAAAGTTAAATTTGTGGTTAAGAGTATTTGTCTTACTCGTTTAGATGTTTCTTTTACTGGCTGTTTGGAAATGAGTTTTTTTTTTAAATATATATATTAAAATGAATTATAGCCCTGATTCATGTTCTATAGCAGTTGTTCTCAAGCTGTTTGACTCCAAGTTCCTCCATTTTCTACAATATTCGAAGGTCCCATGAATTTTCCAATTTGTAATTTATTTATAGAAATCCTTGATTTTTATCTAATACAATTTTTTACTTTTTTTTAATAAATATTTTGCAATCATATTTGCTACCCTGTATAATATTTTATAACTTCTAAAATATGTTGAAATTTCATAACTAGAAAAAAATATATTCATTATAGTTTAGGTCTAGATGTCATACTATTCAAATTAGGGAGGGGGTGAATTACAAATATACATATCTTGATTTTTAGTTTGTGCCTATTTTATATAATTAAGTCAATTGGTTGAGAACTACTGTGATATGGAAGTAATTTGTTCATTGCCAAACCATTTATGGATGTATTATTTTGCTCGTGGAAAAGTAATTTGACTTGTTTAGAGTCTGGCTTTGGGCACCGCCTCTGTCGGTCCATTCTCATGTTGGCTCTGAGAGTTGAGGAAAGTGTGGTCCAGGTTAAGGTATGTAGTGATGAACTCTGGGAATTCATTTTTTTGCACTATCTCTAGAAACATGGACACAGCCGTCATCAACCTCTGTTTGTCTCTAAAGAGGGTGGAAAGAGAAAAGGTCAGTATTTCTCAATGTGAGCTCTTGGGCAATCATAGCTCTGTGACATACACAGGTACAAACTACTGTATTTTTTTTAATGATGCATTTTTCTGAGATATTGTTAAAACCCCTGGGGAAAACTAAATAAAATCCAATAAACCAGTATTCATTATACTAGCAAAATCAGTCAATGAGCACCGTCAAATCTGATGCAGTCCATGATAGAATCACTACATAAAGCAGCTGCTGGTCACACCACAAACTGACTGCTTTTGATATTGCCCTTTTTGTTCAGGGACACATACAAAATGTCTAAAATTTGTACACTTTATCTTTGAACCTAATAAGCTAACTTTAGATTTGCATACAGTATAATTTGTTAATATTTTATCATTTAACTGTTTGGACACTGATTTCTTATTGTCCCCAAGAACATCCTGTAACAATGGTAAAATCACAGCAACTTGTGGTCTATTGTTGCTTTAATCCCACTTCATTTTGTGTACAACAAATGTACAAATTCCAACAAATGCATTTTATTTGTACAGCATTCTCTACCTGTTTGTTTGGCAATGTATGGCTGCCTTCAGATCTCCCATCAGATCTTCAGCCAAGCTGCTGACTAGAGCTCGTGTCACCACCACCCCATCATCCTCTAGTCTCACCTGGTGCCGGATCCACTGCCAAACCTGAAAAATGGAGCCTCTTAGAATAAGAGATGGGGATATACTGTACCATGTGAGCTGGGCAGTGTTGTGAACTGACCTGAGATCTGGATATCTCTGCAGTTGCTGAATCCTCAACCTTCCCCAGATAGAAGAAATGACCTCTGCCTGTTGTTCAAAATAAAAACCTCAATTTTTCTGATCACAGACCATAAAAGTATTGTTTAAAAAAAAAAGTTGAAATCAAGTTTTGTACCTGAAAACCAGGCTTCAATGAAGAGGACTCCAACAGCAATATTGTACTTCAGTCCATACAATGTTACGCCTCCCTAGATGTAAAGCACTTGAAAATAAAAATAACATAATACAATGGCAACCACATTTAAACTAATAAACACATTTAAACTTAAGACCTCACCACACATTTGTAAAGTTTACATTATTTATTTTGTAGTGATAAAATTCAACTAACTGCAGGCATAATGAGCAAGTCCTCGGGGGTCACATTGATGTCTTCACGCAGCTGAAGGAGTTGGTTCTGACCATGAGAGTGAAGCCTGAACAGCTGTGTGTGTATTTTTTATATGTGAAAATTTGTTATATGTATGCTAGTGCTGGGGAAGTAAATTAATAGACTGTAATGAACAACCTGTTATAGTACGAGGGACACTTACTTTTGCATGGGCTCAATCAGGTCCATGTCGTAAACCATGAACCCATCAACTCCTGCTTTGATCTCCAGTAACTTAAGTCTAAAGCAACACAAGAAAGATCATTTGTTTGGAGAACAAATACAGAAGTTTTTTTTTTAACATTCCCTATAGATTGATAGGGTATGGATGAGGAAAGATGCCCCCGTTAAGAACAATGTTGATGTATTTTTAAATTGTAACCCACTGATCAGGCATAACATTATGACAGTAACACTGATTATTTCATCACAGCTCCTGTTAGTGGGTGGGATATATAAGGCAGCAAGTGACAATCCTCAAAGCTGATATGTTAGACGCAGCAAAAAATGTGTAAGTGTAAGGATTTGAGCGAGTTTGACTAGGGCCAAATTGTGATTGCTAGACAACTGGGTCAGAGCATCTCCAAAACTGCAGCTCTTTTGGGGTGTTCCCAGTCTGCAGTGGTCAGTATCTATCAAAAGTGGTTCAAGAAAGGAACAGCCGCAGACCAGTCAGGGTGCCCATGCTGACCCCTGTCCACCGCCAAAAGAGCCAACAGTGGACACATGAGTATCAGAACTGGACCACTGAAAAAGTGGAAAAAGTGGCCTGCTCTGACGAATCACATTTCTTTTACATCACTTGGATGGCTGGGTCTTGGTGCCAGATACAACAACACACCTTCAGGTGTCTAGTGGAGTCCATGCCTCGACGGGTCCGAGCTGTTTTGGCAGTGAAAGGGGGATCAACACATTATTAGGTCATGAGGCTTTTTTTCTTGATTTTACCTTTATTTATTGTTTTGATTTATTGTTTTTGTGGTTATGTATGAAACGCTATGTGCTGCTGTCTTGACCAGGTCTCCCTAGAAGAAGAGATTATAATATCACAATGGGATCTCCTGGTTAAATAAAAAAATATTATGCCTGATCGGTGTGTTATCAGCCTGATCACTTTGATCATCCCCAAAACAAGGAGCATGATTTAAGGTATAATTTGTGTTATACCATAGGGTAGGTCAAACGTTAATAGTTAAATTAATTGATTCTTTGTGAGATTTTGCATGCGGAATCCACGTGAACAGGAGTTTCGTGTGAGGGAGAAACAGTTCCCCACGCAGATTTTGCTCTTATTCAAGTTTGCGAATTCTCCTAGCGGACCAACAGAAATCAGCGTGGCATCTCTGCTATCGACATAGGACCTGTTTTTGCATGTGGAATTTTGCTAATGTGATCATTTAAATCCAATCCTGATCAACTTAAAAAATTTCATGTTTTATTCATTATTAGGATTTGTGTGCCACTGCATTTCTATTGTGATTTAAGGATTGGATTCAAATCACCATAGAGCGGTTACTTGTTCTCGTTGCATCTTGCCTGGTAACAGTAGTGAGTACAGTCTTGTAGAGGTCACTCTCTTTGTCTCTAGGCAACAGCAAAGCTGCCATGCCACCTGTTGCTAGGGCACCCCTGCGGTGACACGTCTGTACTAGAAGGTCCATGTAGCTGTGCAAGAAACGCTTCTCCATATCTACATACTTACTGCGGTCAGGGAGGAGGAAATCAGCCCGATGACCTAGAAAGCAAACCATTGTCACTAACTAGAGATGTGATTGGGTTTAGAATAGTCAAACTTGCAGAAAGCATACGAGCTGACCAAATTTGTTGACAAATGAAGCAGAGTAATCCCAGATGCCACAGTTGAGACCAGCAGAGTGCTCCTTGAGCTCATACAAAATCTCCTCCATCTCGAATGATGCCAAAACACACTCAATCAGCACGGTAGCCTTTATACAGCCTGCTGGTAGGCCAAGCTACAAAATAATTTAAACAATACAAGAATACGTTAGGAAAGAAACTGCATAAATGTTAAAACTGCAATGGATCATATAGTATGTATTCCCAATCTGCACCTTCTTCTCAGTCCAGAAAAAAATCTGACTCCACAATCGGGCCTCCATGTAGCTCTCAACCTGTACAATAAAACATGAAGATTTTCTAGGATCTGCTTGATACTACGCTGAAGTTCTGTCGTGGTAAATGAAGTAACGTGATCTGACACTGACCTTGGACAAGTAGAAAAAAGGGCCACTCTGGTTTTGAAGTAGTAGTTTGGCATTATGAAACATCAGCAGACCAAAATCAAACAATGGCCCAGGAACCTCTCGACCATTCACCTACAGAGATACAGATGCTCATAGACTTCTCATTACCAAGAAGGATATTTTATTATTCAGAGCTAGCTCATTTACAACTATTTTGATCCTGGAACAACATTCCTGTCTGAAAATGTAGTCTTAACCCTATCTCTACCCCTTAACCTAACCCTACCATAACTTATCCCTAAAATCAGAGGGAATGATAGGTAAATACAAATTATGTGTTAGCCTTTAACTCTTGTTGTAAGCCTAAATTTGACATGAACTATAAACCAATCCCTCAAATCTGATTGGTTGACTGGAACGTTGCAATATAAACAGACACAAATGAGACATTTATTGACATAAAGTAAGAGTACAGAGCTATAACATGAATATGAAGAGTTTTATGACGAAAAACTTTCACTGATTGTCCCTCGTGAGGATGATCATGTGTGTTGTTACCCTGTTCAGGATATACTGCTAATATTTTAAATAGATCTCATTTATGGTTGTAAGTGGTTATAATTTTTTCTAAAAGAACATTTTTACAATAAAACATTAAATCATCACAATGTGAAAGATGGAACTAGACCAATAAAAACAACACATGAAATATCGCAGCTATCCTAATAATCTGTGCCATTCCAGCCGCTCACTACAGATTTATACCATCATGTTGTGCTCCACCATGTTCCACGCTCGAGGACGGAGCATCAACACTGGAGCCTGAGAAATTGGTGGTACATCTATTTATAAGAAATGTGACACATTGTTAACACATGCTTTCCAGACATTTGGATGGGATGAGAATGTTTCATTACAGTTTTAATAAAAAAAGTAGCAAGAGATGACATAAGACTCACCCTGTAACTGGTTGTGCACAGCCAGGTAAACGTTATAAATGCCCTTTATTTGATTGTGATATGTTGGGCAGTTGCCATCATCAAAATCAACCTACAACAGAAAAGATTGCAACAGACTTTTCAAATTAGATGGTTCCAAACCGATTATGGATGCATTTTCTGTATTCAATGCATTGTAGTATTCAATATATATTTTCAACTTTAGTTTATTGTATGTCACCATCATATTGGCACAACCATGTCCTACCTGTAACCCTTGGGCAGTAGATTTAAGTCCCATTATAAGGCGTTGCGTATCACAGGGTGAAAGGTCACCAATGTCCACATGTCTGCAGTGTAATCTGTCTGGAACTGGGTTAACTCTCCAGCTAGGGTCATTTCGGATGTGAGCTGTGTCCTGCAGAAAGCCTGGTAACTCTCCAGTAAGATCCAGTTGAACTTTACGGAGGACTCTCAAGTTCAAAACCTTGTAAAAGAGTGAGAATATCTCTTAATGTAAAGCCATACAAAAAAATAAATACATAGACAAACAATATTATTAGTAAATATTTAATTTCGGTTCCCTGTCTTTTGAATGGCTTTCTGTGCAGGTTAGTTACAAAATCCACAACAAAAATATCAACATTCCTATTTTGCTATAGATCTATAAATATTGCATATTGTTATTGTCTATTATATTTTGATAGTTTGAGTAACAAAACTGTAAATACTATTAGAAATTATATACAAGTTAAAGAGGGTTCCCGATACCTTGTCAACCTCTGGCTGGAAGGTAGAAATGAGTTCAGACAGAAATTGCAGAGCATCAGAGTTAAATAGAGTATGAAACTCTCTCTCTCCAGTCCTGAGGGAGGCGTTTCCAGCTCAACACCTTGATGTACCTATTTATCAGCACATGAAACCTTTATGATCTCCAGACACTGAAGCTGAACAGCATTTCATCAAATAGTGCTGCACATTACCATTCAGTGGCATTGACACACTTAAATATAAATTCAAACATCACAAAACATTTTATAATAAAAACTTTTAACATTTTGTGTGTTATATTACTGTTTTAAAATAGTAACCAACTGTGACTTACCAACATTTTCTGCAGTCGTCTAGTAAATCTAGAGTTGGACTTTGGTACGTGTCTCTGTTTACCTCGAAGCCTCACATGACTAGTGGTGAGGTTTCATTCGTGAACGAATCAGTGTTTTTGAACAAAGCTTTTAAGCGAATGAATCAGTGAACGAACCCAAATGAATATTTTTAGCATTATTCTCTTGCAATGTTAAAATAACAAATATCAGCAATCAAGTCAGAACTGGAAAGCACACTCATTGTTTGAATACAATGTGAAATACAAATACAATAATTGAATTGAATTACTTCTATATTTCATTAGTTTGTGGGTGAGTGTTTTGTGTGCTCCGTTTACAGATGTAAGTTTCAGTTTTGTTATTTATTTTTTTCCTGTGTATTGTTTGGAAGAAGTATCAAACGCTCTCAGTTCTGTAACTTCTCGCGAGATTACAGTTTTGTCAACGTCGTACGTGGCTACAGACCCAAACAGTGTAAGAGGACTCCGCCAGGAATGCATCAGCAAAATGTGGAGTCTACCGGTCAACACGTCAAATACACTCACCGAAGTTTGAATTTCTAAGTTTTGCACATGAAGCTTGAGGTGAAGGGCAAAAGATTCAACTAAGCCTTCGTTTGAATCACTTATCTGACCCGTTAGCATCAGTACATTTTCACTGTGTCAGTCTGTAAGGGGCACTTGTTTCTCTATAGGAGGACAGCATGGCAGATATCGAGTCCTCTTTTGAATTTAGCTCATCTTTGACCAGCTCTTCGCTGCCTCCCCCACGGACTCGAATCTTTAAGATCATCGTGATCGGAGACTCTGGAGTTGGCAAGACCTGCCTCACCTATAGATTCTGTGCTGACAAGTTTCCAGACAGGACTGAGGCCACTATCGGGGTGGATTTTCGTGAGAAGGTTATTGAAATAGACGGCGAGAAAATCAAGGTGAGAATGCTTGTAAATTTAGAAGGATGTTGTGTATATTTTTAGTCCAGTGTTTGTTGATTTAACCCAGTAAAGCCTGATATGTAATAGTCAAAAAATGTTAATGGATCAGAACAGTTTGCACATGTGTAATGTTTTGTATCACATAGGATACTCTAGTGGAGAAATATCTACATACATTTTATTCAGAGGCCCAAACTTGGCACAAATATGCAATTTGGTGCAGATGATGTCATTTATATGGCCAAAACGTAAAATGATAGCAGAATACGCAAATAAAACGCATATAAATATCAATTGTCACTAGTCTATATCTCCCAATAATTGTTTAGTAAGATGATATTTAAATAGCTTCAGAGTTCAGACCACTAAGTGTTCATCAAAAGTTATGTTTATAGTGTACTATTGTATACTGCAAAAAGACATGTACCACAAGGCATGTAGTAGATTGGGTTTAATAGGGTTTTCAGCTATTTTTTGATCATGTTGAAAATTTAGAGGCATAGAAATGTATGTATCGTAAATAAGATACATTGCATTTGTTGGTACAGCTTGTTGTTCTTCCACTTTGATGTTCCCAGCCATCTGCTGTCAAAGAGCTCTGCTGCACACTAAATGTAAATTTCTAAATGTTTTCATGCACAAGACCCATACTTTATCATAATACCTGCCAGTGTTGTTAATTTATGCATGAACACACCCTGCATTCTCCTGCAGCGTTTAAAGGACAGATATGTGTGATATGATGACATAAGTTAAGATAACATAATTTGTTGGCGACAGTGGCTCAGTGGTTCATGTAGGTTGTCTACAAACCGGTAGGTTGGTGGTTCGAAGTGTCGAGGTGTCCATGAGCAAGACACTTAACCCCAGCTTCTCCCGTCGAGCTGGATGGTGCCTTGCATGGCTGACACCGCCGTTGGTGTATGAATGAGAGAGTGAATGGGTGAATGTGAGGCAACATGTAAAGCGCTTTGGATGGCCATGGGTCTGTTAAAAGCGCTATATAAATGCAGTCCATTTACCATTTACCATTTGTTCTCCCCATCTCCCTCTACCAGGTCCAGTTGTGGGACACCGCAGGCCAGGAGCGTTTCCGTAAGAGTATGGTGCAGCACTACTACCGCAATGTCCACGCTGTGGTGTTTGTCTATGATGTCACCAATGCCGCTAGTTTCCGTAGCCTTCCGGCATGGATTGAGGAGTGCCGTCAGCATGCCCTGGGGCAGGAGGTGCCCAGAATCCTGGTCGGCAACAAATGCGACCTGCGCCACGCCGCACAAGTGAGCACTGATGCAGCACAGCAGTTTGCCGATGCACACTCAATGCCTCTGTTTGAGACCTCTGCCAAAAACCCGTATGGAAACGATGACGGCAGTCGAAATAACAGTGACCACGTAGAGGCCATTTTTATGACGGTGGCGCACAAGCTGAAATCTCAGAAGCCACTGGTGTTAAGCCAGCTTCCTTGCGGATCAGGAGATACCGTCACTCTCAGGAGGCAGAATGAGGAGGACAGGGGAAGTTGGGGCTGTGGTTGTTGGAGGAGCTAATAAAGTACACTTTTAAGGGGGGAGGCACCTCTTTACAGAATGGAGATGACAAAGGTGAAGCACTTTTTAGAGAAGCAGATTTAGAGGTGCTTTTATGTTATCTGTGAAGTTGAAGTCCAGGATTGAGAACACAGGAACATTTATTCTCAAGATTTCTTAGCGTATCTGACATGCAGAATCTGGCCATTATTTAAAGGGCAAATTACTTTAGGAAAACGTCGCTTTGACAAGTTGCATGTAGGCCGACCTACTTTACACATACAAGCTTCATACGCCACTGCCAAACACTTTCACTACATTTACCTACTAGTTTTATCAGTAATGCACTTCCTCATTGTAGGGTGAAATTGTCGACACAAGATGTTGCCTTTTTCATCATATATTTGAAACCATTTTCTCGCCAAAATTAGACAAACTGTTCTGTTAAATCACTTCAGCCTCCTAGTTGAGACGCAGAATGTGGTTTAGTTTGTGTCTGTTTGCTGTTTGTTCTTTCATTTTCTCTCACCCACACACATGCAGGCACTTCCTGTGAAAGTTGTGTGTTCTCTCAAGGAAAAAAAGACAAACCGGCAAACACTCACTAAATGCAGGTTATATATTACAGCTGCTAATAGTTCTTAGAGAAGCGATGAATGAATTTAAAAGGAAAATAAAGTTGATATCCTTGCCTTTCCGATAAAGTCTTAAAGCCAGTCCTTGTCCACTGCCAGTGTTTTATTTATTGCCAATTGTTTTCTTCTAGCAGTCATTTACCTGAATAAAATCTACTGTAACGAGTTATGCATGTTATCCAATCCTTCTTGTGAATCAGTTTGAAATTTAGATGTGGTTTAAAAGACTTTTGGTAAAAAGGGACAATAATTCACTAACAATACTTACATCAGTGTCTACAGTCATGTTTGGTATGTAGTACTGCTTTGTTAGGCAAAATGAAAATGATCTGTACTGTATAATCACAGATTAGTATGAGTACCTCATATTATTCATGGCTCTGTGCATGGCATTGATCTGATCTGGCCATTTTATTTCCCACACTGATATGCAGCACAGGGTTTAATCCATTACAGAATATTCATTCATGTCTTAAATGTAACAGCACAGCAGGTCATGTGAAGTGCATGCAAGAATCTCAGGCATGGCATGGTTTATTTCATTTTTTTTTTTTAAATAGAGGATTGCCAATGATTTTCAATTATTTATTTGAAGTGGATTGGTTGAGTAAGGGACAGTAAGGGAAACATGTGATTGTCTGAGGAATTGTGCATTGTTAATGATGGCCCTAAAATATTGATTGCATTTGTGCTTAATGTTCTGACCCTGGGTGCTTACAGAAGGATTATCTCATTTATGTACCAGAAACATCATGAGCGTTCATACTTCTTATAAGTTCATGCTAAATTAATCTAGATAAACACTCTTGGTCTGGGTTCTCTTGTTTGTTGTCTTTACTGGTTTGTCTCTTCACCCAAAGTACCATTTCAAGTGTCCTTCAGACTTGAATTCTGTATTTTTATTTATTTTTCTGTCTGCATCAACATGTTAATAACAGATAACAATGTAAAACAAAAGCAGATCTCGAAAGTCCACATAATGTTACAGGTAGAAAATTACAAATGCAGCAAATATATGGAATATTATTAAAGTTTAAGATGTTTCAAGTGACACACTTTTTTAATTATATCTAATTATTGTTTATTATTCTTCAGCGGAAATTACGCATCTTTGCAACCAGTGTATGAGCCATGAAGCATGCACAACATATCTTTACTAGTAATTTCTCTGAACTCGTGTCTTCAACATTGGTCAGCGAGTTGAGTGAAAGTTGAGGAAATCAGCAATTTAAACCAATCAACTATAATCAAAGAAGTGCAAAACAAATCATGCTTTTTGCTGTTTTGATTTTAATGGTTAATGTTTTACTAAATAAAGTACCACATCTTTGAAGTTCATAAGACTGTTGTTGGGCCTTATTTGTCTAATTAGAGAGAGCATGTGTTAAATCAATTCTCGTCAGACTGTAAACTTCTTGAAATGAACTGAAACGCATCTGAAAACTTTACCATTTTGCATTTGACATGGGTGCCACTGCCAACATCAAGTGCATAGTCCAAAAGAAATATCTGGATCTGATTCGTTTTATTACTCTGAACATCCAATAGAAATAGGTTGTAGTTTTAGATCCATAAAGAGGCCATTAGAATAACAGATAATGTAAAATAGAAGCAGATCTCAAAAGTCCACAGAATGTGACAGGAGGAAAATTACAAATGTAGAAAATATATGGAAGATTTTTGAAGTTTAAGATGTTTTTAATATATGTAATTATTGTTTATTATTCTTTCAGTAGAAGTTACATCTTTGCAATCTGTGTTTGAGCCAAGGCATCATATCACAGTCCAAAAAGAGGCCATTAGAATGCTTGATTTGTAATAATTGTTTATTGTAAAATATATACAGCTTTATTTATGCAAAAATATCAGTCTATCATGTAAAAAGTATAAAGCTAAGGCACATGCTTTAAGTGCACTAAAATATTATATAAAATTGATATGGCACTGATAATAACTTAAACATCAAGAAACACATTTAAGTAGAATTGAAACAAGCAAGCTCAACAACATTTTTACATTTTACACTTTCTGGGGCAAATTACTGAACTAAATTTCCCAATATTTTTCCCAGACGCATACATTAAAAAAAATGTAATTACTACGCTATCCTGCTATAAGGTGGAAGTGTGGAGAGGTCTTGCTGTTCCTGCTCAGGACAGCGATCCATGAATGACACGGGGGAGTTAAAGATTCGCTCTTCTCCATCTGCATTAGAAAAAATAAAATCTCATTACAGACAGCCACATCCTCACTAACATCTTCATAATTGCATACATTGTAGCTCATGTGGCAGATGACTCTTATGAAATATGATTTTGTCATCTCAGTGTACAAACCCACTTCAACAACATCTCTTGCGTAGCGTACCTTGCCAAGTGCATATGAGTTCAGTTGGAGTAACAGGATCATTCTGAGGAACTAGAAACTCCTGTAAAATATCAAACCATGCAGTGATTAACAGCTCAATGTTGTGTATTGTATATTAACTTTCAGATATAGCAATTTTCTTATGAGCTTCCTTTTTAAAAAAAAAGATGGGTTACACTTTATTCTAAGGTGTCCGTGTTACTGTGTTATTAAACATTTAAGTATTGAATAATAATAGCTAACTACATGCACTTACTATAGGGTTAGGATTTGGTTTAGGGTTAGTTGCATGTAATTATGTTTAATTTATAGTTATTACTATAGTAACTACATGTAACACGTGTAGCAAGCACACTGTAAAATAAAGCTTTACAAAAAAGACTTCACCCACCATGCCATTTGCAGAATCGTAGCAGCCGCAAACCGGCAGACTGCGACAGCCAACGTACGCAATCAGAGAAGAAAAGAGCAGAGACCCCGTGCAGGCCACCAGAAGAGTGCCGTTTGCACCTTTTACCATCTGGCTGAGGACAAACCTCTACACAGGACACAATTATATCAATTATTTCTATATTTTAAGATGAGGGTATAACAGATAGCAAATTGAACATGATCTGGTGTGACTGTACCACTTCAGGGATAGGATGGGCATGGAAGATCTCATCATCCTCCTCTCCATAGCTGAGAGTAACGCAGGCATAAACGAAGACAATCACAACAGCAAAAAGCGACACAACAGAGGAGACGATCATGGTGTTTACCTTAAAGTATTAATGAGAGTGTGTTAATATCAGGAAGAAAGAGACAATACTTTGGATTAGACAAATAAATGCACGAAAAAAAAGATAAATTATTACCAAAATGGGGTTTTTCTTCTGGGATGCAAAAAGCGCAAGCACACCAGGTGCAGCCATAATCTAAAAGAGGAAAAAGTCAGTTTACAGAAGCACCATCTCTCAGTGTCAGCAGAACTGTGAATATTGTTCAAGTGGGACACCTAGGCCCAATGTTCTGTATTATTATGTGTATAATCTTCCATTACTAAAAATCTTCAAATTCACTCAAAACTACATTCACAGTGGCTTGGTGGGTTGCACAGTCCCCTCAGCAAGGAGGTCCCCGGTCATAACCTTTCGGTGGAGTTTGCCTGCTCTTCCTGTGCCTGTGTGGGTTTCCTCCATTTGCCCCACAATCCAAAAACATGCAGTACTGGTGAATTTGAGACGCTAAATTGTGTGTGTGTGACCCAAGCCATGTAATGATGGTTGAGGATAGACCGGGCCTGACCTACCCGAAAATCATTCATGAACAGTCTCTTATGGCAAGAGGGAACTTTTGATATATTTTGATCGGGATACAACATAACTCTCGTATATTAATCTTTTTATGTGACCTTGACACTGTCCCCGTATGACAACAAAATACTGACAAACTGGGATGGTGGATTATTGGTTAACTGGGGAAGCCATAAGTAATTTTAAAATAGATAAATTGCAGATTTTAAGTTTTTCACCAGTCCAGCCCAGAGTGGAGCCCTAGTTTCACTGAGAGTAGTGCTCTTGCGGAAAACTGCATCCATAAAGCCGCAAACCACGCAAAGCCCCGCGCACGCCACCTGAAGGATGCCGAGGACCACCACACTCTTCTGATTGAAGATGAAATACCTGTAACGGTCCATCTCAGGCCTTCAGCGGCGAGAAGAATTCAACAGAAGGTATGTATTTTTATTTTCATGAATATTATTTAAAAGAGAACAATCTTTCACGGGTATGTCTCTAAACGAGTCGGATCCTTTATCAAACGCATACTGACTTGAAGCAATTCACTATCGCTTTCCACGTTTTGTGTTTCTGGGACTACAAAACCACTTTACTAACTTGATTATACAAAACGCAATCCTGAGGCTATGCCAAACCCTATGTAATAAGTATAAAGTGATTTATAAGTCATTTCAAATAGAATAAATTGCGTATTTACCTATGCCGTTTTCCCTGTATCACTTCCGCACCCCTTTTGTTTCGAAGAAAGCGGTGAAGCCCAGCGTGTCACTCATTTACCTGGCGCTCGCGCAGGTGCAGCACGATGACCACGCCCCCATTGTGTGTACATGGTTACTTTGGCATAAAGAAAATCTTTTATGTTTTCTACATTTTATCCTTATGTGAGTAAATGACAAATGAAGCTTCAAAAAAGTTTTTTTTTTTGTCTAGTTTTTTAATTTTTTTATTTAAAGAACATCTTTAAAATTGATGTAATGCATATGTTTGAGTCATAAACGATGTGTTTAAACAAGTTTCAGTTGTTAAATAAAAATTCAAAGTGTACAATCAAATAGTTGCATGTCACCTGAAATGGAAAGTGTATAACTATGGTACAAACCTACCCATTCTTGAAATTAGTAGTATTGGAGAGAGCTCTACAAACCTTTTCACTCTGCCACAAGGATCTGTTGGGCTCATCTGGATGATTCATAATAAAAGAGCCATGTTTGCAGTTGTGCCACCATTGACAATATATATATATATATATATATATATATATATATATATATATATATATATATATATATATATACATATATATATATATATATATATATATATATATATATATATATATATATACATACATACATACATATATATATATAAAAATATATACATATATATATATATACATACATATATATATACATACACATATATATATATATATATATATATACATATACATATATATACATATACATATATACATATATACATATATATACATATATATATATATATATATATATATATATATATATATATATATATATATATATATATATATATATATATATATATATATATATATATATATATATATATTATTATTAAGACCATTTTAAATAGTTTTCTTAGTCATTTGTTCAGACAGTTGCACCCCCTGGCATTGTGGGGGTTAAAGATATTAACATAAAGTATAATAATTTAAATGTGCTAAAATTAATTCAAACTATATAGGTTTTTAATATAATAAAGTTTTTTATTTATTTATACATTTTTAATTGATTTTTTGCATAGATAGGGTTTAATATAATAAAGTTATATATGCCATGAAATAATGCACGTCGTTGGCCTATACAATAACCGAGAAGGTTGAAAAAAGGAGTCAAATGAACTTGTGCTCTATGCTGGAGTTTTATTGGTAAATCTTTGTTGATATCTTTTGCATATCAAAGGTTGAAGTTCACATCAGTAGAAAGATTTATCTTCACCTTGTACTTTATTCTCAGATACACACTTTCCCCAACATACACAAAACACTTTACTTGAACTTTCTTTTTGTGATGTAGATTTTTCATTGTACTACTGGTGTGTGCAAAAACAAACACAAAAATAAATAGAGCCTTGCCAGTATAATACTGTACTTCAAAACATCTTGAGGATATTTAAACTTAATTGTAGCTGTTTGTACATGCTAATAGAGGCTTAACAAATTTGTTTACAAGAATAAAAGATTAACAAACTAATATTTTCAGTTCTTGGGGGAAACATGAGCAGAGCAGCAAAAGAACCGATACTGGTTTAATACTGAATGGCTAACACAAGTTGTGGTAACGAACACAAGGTTGTGATTAAATACTTTAAGGAATAGTTAGAATAGTCTTTAAAACTTTCCAACTCCACTTCATGGATTTCAGTCAAAATGCCTTTTAAATTACTTGCTCTTATTCAATCTCAGTAACATACTAGGTCCTTCCACCTTGTAGAACGATAGAATTTTATAGCTTACTATGTAATCCGAGTGAGGATTTCACAGTTAAAAATACTTGTAAATGGATGAGAATGGCAAAAAAACAGTTCAGAAGTGTGATTAATCGTAATTGTTAGCTGCAAGACAGTCAAAGGACAAAGTTAAGAGTTTCTGGTGGTAGTTGCAGGCTGGGATGGGAGATAATGTTTTTTCAGTACAGTGGTGGTGAGAAGGGTCTTAGAAGGTCTCGTCAGCCCCTTTTCCTGACACCTTCTGCTGAAACTCCAGCAATTGCTTTGTGTACCACTCAGGTGCTTCTGGATCAGACTTCCCTGAAGGCTCATGGTCATAACCATAAGCAACAGTGAGTTCTTCATCCTTCTCCATGGCACGGATTGTTCGAATGCATTTTATTTGCCCAAAACGAGGATGGACGTACCTGGACAGTAAAAACAGCTGTTAGTACAACGATTAACCCAATATTTTCCAACAATAGGATTTGTTTATATTGAAATATCCAACAAAATACTACTCGAAATAATATAGAAAAACAAATGCACAATGTCTCTGTATATTTCTAAATATACATCCACACTCACGGGTCATATTTGCAATTGGGAGTGAAGGAGTGATTGGCCTTGTGACCTAGAGATGCACAATAATTCTCAGTCAGATGGAAAGGTTTCGGAACATCAATCACAGTGTCCTCATCCAAAGAAATAGTGTTCCCATTCAGGGACCAGTCACGACTGTCCACCTGTTAATTTAAACATGAACAGATTTTAAAATACTTCAGTTTAGAGAATATAAAAGTATTACATTCTGGCATTGAATAATGTAAAATGGGAACAAACAAACCTCTGAATGTGTAATGCGTACACCATTATAAAAAGCCATCACTGTGTTAGCCTCAGCCTCAGTTTTTGCAAATAGCCCTTCTCCAGCTCCGGAAACAAGCGAATGTCCCACATACACACTGTTAAACCAAAAGAAAACCATCTTTCAGTTTGAATCAACAAGATGATGACAAGAGAAATATGGTATTGAGACTAGAGAACCAACTGAAACTCCCCCAGTGAAATGTCAAGACCAGACAATCCATCACTGGAACAAATAAGTACATGTTTTCTGTTCAAAACAAGATTTAATAGATTGAGGTTTACATGGTTGATCACAGCTTGCACCAACCGTTGACGTTCGTAGGGGTCAGGCAACAGTTTATGACTGGCGATACATGACGAGGTGGATTTATCGTAGCAGTAAACAGGACCTAAGAGAGTTGGAAAAGAAAAATGATCCTAAAATGATTTTCATACCAAGATGAATGTTTACTAACCAGATTTAGATGATTAAAGTCTTTAAATGAAACAAAGTGAATCAATGGATTAACAGTTTCAGATATGACAAATGAGAGCGTAAATAAAAGTACTACTAACTGTCCGGGTCAACAGTGAAGTGTGGTCTGCCATTCTCTTGAGTGGTAAGAGTGGCAAGTCGGGCCTCAATCAGTTCTCCATCAACAAACGAGCCATACAGAGCTGTACGCCCATCAGGGTAAACATAAGCCACTGCCTTTCCTGTCATCTCTCCATCTTCATTCATTTCCCCCACCACGCAGGCGCCATCCTTTAAACAACAGAAAATAAAAGAAAACTTATATAAACCTTTTCAATAGACTATTCATGTTCCGAGTTCACTATGTTATGGCATAATAACAAATGTTGCCAAAAGTGAACTTGTCCTTTAAAGTGCTTGATATAGGGAAAAACAAACCGGGTAGTAGACCCAGCACATGCCACAGCGAATGTTGTCCTTGTACTGGCCCCTGAAGACCGGTTGACCATCTGGATTGAACTCTTGAGCAGGACCATTGAGCTCGCCGTCTACATAAGTGCCATGTAAAGCTCCTCCATCCTCATAAGTATAAATGCCCTGGCCCTGCAAAGCATCGTCCACATAGAAACCCTCCAGCATACTATAGAGGGGGAAAAGGTAATATGCAGATGAAAAATATTTACAATTAACTGCTATAATTAAAGTGATCCAAATAAGCTTTTTAGTATGCATGTGTATACAAAAATAGGGGAAAGTGGAAAAGGAAATTCTGAAAGTTAATTATATCCAAGACTGCTGGTGATGATGCATGTGCATTTGAATTATATTGAATCACATTGATATGATTCTAAACTATATACATATTTCATTCATGAAACTCTTCTGGGCAGTTGATTGGTTTTCCTAAGCCGATAGCGGTTAATAAATCTCTCTTTCCCTCACAATCTCTCACAACCTTATTATTTTCCATCTCAACCTGGTATAGTTCCGTAGCACGGGTCATGGGAAATTTCTCTCGCCCTCCTCCTCCCCTGCACAATATATCGAAATTATCTTAATATCGCAAATGTACATATCGTGATATGCATATCGCAACTACACGAAAACGCCTGCTTTCTGACATAAACCAAACGCGCATGTCGCCTCTCTGAAAGCGTGTGATGCGATCCCTTCAAGTCTGTGTTTAGTTTTTTGTTACACACTCGAACTGTCAAATACACACACAGTTATGTCAAAATGGCTGTCTTGATGAGTATTCATGTAAACACAGTCGGTTATGCTTTAAGTGAACGATAACAGTTGGGGAAAGAAACCGAATGCGTGTCAATAGGATCCGTGCATTAGCTCTTAAAGTGACAGCTTGCTAATACAGTAAACCTTCCGCTGTCTGTCAAACAACTAACGAAAGAGAGAAAATCACTTAGTGCTCTTGGCTGAATAACCTTTGTAGCTTTATTATGTATCAGCGTATATTTAATTCATGTGAAGACTCCTGTTTTTAGTTCTGGTTTTTAATAACACACATACATTTTAAATAACACAAATAATCATCCACCCCTAGTTTAGATGTCTTTGGATGTTCTTGATGTTAAGTTTATAACTATATATTATTAACTATATATTACCAAGTCAAGCAAAGAGTTTTTGGTATTTAAATATTTGTATTACATTTTTTGTTTGTTTACATTGATGTTAAAATTATATCAGATTTGTGACATACATTTTTGCTAAAACACTGCCGGTCACTTTTACAAGTTGTAGCGATGCTTTCTTTTCCCAGAATGTGTTTCACACATTTTAATATGATTTAAATAGATTTTACACACGAATAGCAATATCGTACCGCATATCGAATTTCGCATTATTTAACAAGGTATTGCATATCGCATTTTTCTTCAATATAGCACAATAATACTCCCCAGCACAACATGTCTAGATTTGCAACAGCGATTCTCCATAGTTTACCAGCAGCGTAGCAGATCTAGCAGACCAATCCTATTTACAATCCATTCTTATTAATAAAATCCTATTACAAATCTATTACAATTTGTAAATCTATTACAAATTCCATCTATTGTGATGGAATGATAGAAATAATTAAATCTGAGAGTCTAATCAACAGTGATTAATATTCCATTATTAACATACATACAGTGAAAATAATAATAATAAACTAAACAATGGTGCAACATACACCACAAGTCTCAAACCTGCCATCGAAAAGAAGAATTTTCCTTTTCCGTTCTTCTCCCCATGAACAAAGTGTCCCTCAAATCTGTCACTGGAGGAGTAGGTCACAGTACAGAAACCATGAGGCTGGTCATCCTCATCCAGCGGTCCTAAAAAGAATTTGTAATCAGAGAGACTGATGAATAACTAATGCACTCCATTCCTAGCACACTGATTTCAATGTCCCAGGCTAATAAAATCAGTTCAGTTAGATACTTAAAAAAACATTCAAGTGGCTGTATACTAATGGAAGGAAGCGCAGGGTTTAATGATGACAGTCCAGAATTGAGACCTGCACATGCGACTCCGCAAATCAAGCTGAATTTGCAACTATTGTGTCAATACCACATTTTCTTAACCACGTGGCTTTAACAATATTACGTCCATGAAACTATAAATCCAACCTATATTCGACATTAACAGATTCCTTAAAACGATCATGTATATTGTACAGTGTCAGAGAGTGTAATACAATTAAAGACATTTAAAGAAAACTAAATTAGTCTAAATACTTCATGCTTATACTGTAGTATCTCAGTGCATGGAATTTCAGAAGGAGTCTTAAATAGGTCCACAACCGAAACATGACTTGCAGTCATCTGGGGGTTTTGAATAGTCCAAAGCTTTACGGGCCTCGGTGTTTGACAGCTTGTGTTCCGAGGAAAGCTTTCGGTAGGCTAATCTCGGCGGAATGAGACTGCATAAAAGTTCAGCCTGACAGCCGAGAAAACGACAAAACAAACTTACGCACACCGCATCGTTTGTGAATACGCTTGTCGTACCTTCCACCACTTCTTCCATATTGTCATCATCGCTGTCCATGTTTGCGCTTCCGCTGTTGTTTATTATTGGGATAACGGGCTGCTTCTATATATGCCTGTCGCGGAAGCTTCAGCGGTGCAGGGCTGGCGCACAGTGTCTGACATCATCAGCGCCGAACGCCTAGCACTGATTGTGCTAGCCTTGGAAAAGTATGAATCATTTTAGCGACTCGGTTCACTTGGACATGTCGCTTCAATTACCTCTTTAACCGTGTAACGTTGTGGCTATATTTGTCAGCCGATGCGGACGAACGACGAAGCCGTCCTAAAATACGCTGACAATGTCAAGCTTATATCAACACCATCTAGGCTAATGACTATAGATCAGCACAGTATAGCCTACTTTATGTTGTGAAATATTTTTGTTGATTATGACTTAAATAAGTCACCCTAAGATACTGGTTTAGGCTACTCCCAAATAAAACACTGCTTATTGCGTTGGCTTTGAAAGTATAGTCGAATCCAGCTATAACCATGGATTTATAGTAAAAGTGTAGGAGGCCATGGTAGGGGTCCAAGTTTTAGTGGATAAAGCTGTCTGTGTGTTTCTAAACTGGTTAATGTCAATCAACAGAAGGTTACTAAACATTTTTTTTTAAATCAACCATATTTTTCAAGGTTTTGTGTAACTGCGCAATACATTTGATACAGTATTTATTCATCTTTGTTGGTATTAGGTAATAAAATACAGCTGTTCATGTTCAGATTTTAATGTGTATTAGTACGTTGAATTTAACATTAACAAAGAATAATATTTTTTTCATCATTCATCATTCATAACGAACTTCGACCCATGCAAGGCTTTTCACAAAAAGAGCAGGATGTATTAATATCACTTATAACTTCCTTTAAAAAATACGTAACTGAATAAAATCTTTGAATGATTTTATAGGATATTTCTTTACTTTAAGAAGTTTAATTTATTTGTTAGAAAGATTTTTTTAAGAAGTGACCAAACATATGGCCATTTAAAGGGTAACTAAACCCCTGTACTATTAAAAGCCCCAGTCTTGCATATCATCAACTAAAAAAAGTTGTTCTAGGGTTTAGTTACCCTTTAATGTCATCAAAAATTTTTGAATGAGTCATTTTATTCAATCGATTCGCTCGAAACGCTGATTCATTCAGTAATAAAACGCCGTATGGCTGGTAAATCATTCAACCGATTTGTTCAAAAACTCGGATTCATTCACGCCTCTTCTAAAACTGTTGATCATTTGTTTTGGGAATGTCCTTTTGCTTGGTCTTTCTGGAATAATGTTGATGCTCTGATTGTCCAAAAGGTTTTTTGTAACTTTTCTTTATCATATAGACACATACTTTTTGGGGTTTCTGTCAAATACAAGAATCTACTTAATGCAAGTTTAAAAGCCTTCTTTTATGTATTGTAAAGTTTCATATCCATACATGTAAATATATGAAAAGTAAACCCCACTTTAACTTTTTCAAACAAGAATTGAAGATTTATTTAAATACAATTTACACTTCTGTTACCAAGAAGCAATGAAAACATCCAGAATTTGTGTCATGTTTAATATTCTTCCTTATTTTTTGTGCCCCTCATCATTTTCCTTTTTTCTTCTCTTCCTCTGCTTTTTTTTTTAGGACTATTGTTCATATTTTCTCTGTTTACTTTTGAACTATAATTTCCTTTTGTTTTGTAAGATTGTTTATATGTGTTGTATCGACTTGTTCTGTTTGTTAATACTGGGGAAAAAAGTAAAAAAAAAAAAAGTGATCCATGTCCTTTCTTCAAAGTGGGAAAGCTATATATATATATATATATATATATATATATATATATATATATATATATATATATATATATATATATATATATATATATATATATATATATATATATATATATATGGGAGGTACGCTTTCCGCGTGGTGGATTAGGCCTACGCCCTTGTGTAAACGTTAGACCGGTACTTCCTGATCTTATGAAACAGGAGACTGTCTTCAATAGGCGGGTACACTGACCTAATATCACATCTTTGTAGTGAGACACACTTTGTTCGAGCCATAACACCACAATGACTTCGGATCTGCCAGTTCTCCTTGCAGGAGTGTCAACACTGTCTGCTCTCCACATGGGTAAGTAGATCTTCCGCCCCATCAAAAATACAAACGTGCACTGCACTGCAAGTGGTGAATAGTTAAGGTAAAATAAGACACCCTTAAAAACTCGCTTAAACTAAAAGGTATATATATATATATATATATATATATATATAGATATATATATATATATATATATATATATATATATATATATATATATATATATATATATATATACAATTTCTGTGTTCTCAAGTATGCAAGTAGTTTTATATTAAAATCAATTATTGGTGTTAAATAAAAAAAGGTTATCACAATCAGATCTAGGTTTCTCTGATACATTGCTCCTTTTAGGCCTACTATTTGATGTATGTAGCACAGAATTTAATAACTATCTGTGGAACTTAAAATACTGTTAAAGCTTTATTTCTTGGAGTAAATGTAATGTGTTGCATTTCAAATAGACTGATACATTTACAGTTGTTGAAAAGATGTTGCCAAAAGTTTAAAAAAGAAAGAAAGTATAACTTTAGATTTGTCTGGCCAAAATTTGACAAATGTGTAAATAAGATCAGTTCAAGGATTATACTGCTTATTATGATGATGTTCAATTTTAGTGAGCTATTACAAGATAACTCAGTTAATGATTCATATATCACGTCAGATATGCATAATTTTTTTGTGATTTGTAATAATGTCTGGGAAAACGGTGTGTCTAATAGTGGATGGATTTCTTAGGATTTCAGGCAAGACGTGTGGGGTGGTCAAGGATGAAGTATAAAATTATGCCACCCACTGTTACTGGACCACCTGAGTTTGAAAGGACATTTCGTGCACAGTAAGATCAAAGATCTTTACAGCCAAACTGCTTCATTGATGCCTCTCATACTTCACACACTTCTCACTAACACTTTCATTTATTTACAATCAAATGTGAAATTTACTTTGATTGTCAAGTTGTCATCCAACATATACAAACAAGTCATAAAATGTTTAAATGTCTTTCCACAATTTCTTTAGCCAGAATAGTGTAGAGTTTTATTCCATTTTCTTGGTGGTATTGTGGATCTCTGGTATCTTTTGCAATGAAGGTAAGTTACATAGTATTTTGTATAATTATGTATATTGTATGCTCTTATAAAAAAATGATATAGTTACAGGGGGGAATAAAAATTATAAGCCATTTTATAACTTGAAAAGCTCTCAATTTTCTTTTTTTAACAGTGCTTGCTGCTTTTGGAGGCATGCTGTATATTGTGGGCAGAGAGCTATACTTTACTGGCTATATCAATGAATCCAAGAAGAGGTGATAATCAAAACATATATATTTTTTTTAAAGTTGTGTCAAGTCAAAACATATTACAGCCCATTCTTGCTGTTGTTTCTAGGTTGCCCGGGTTTTACTTGGTGTTGTGTGTCCTGTTATTCCTAACTGTGACGGCTACCATTGGAATCATTCAAATGTTTTTGAGCAAATATCTCAACATCAGACTTCTCTAAAGAACTGAATTTTTAGAAAACGGTTTGCATCAATTTATCAAGCAAAAAGGATGTAAAATGTATACTTTATGCATTTTTCATAAATAAATAGATTTTTTGTGTCAGTTTTTCTTTTAAGATTTACATTACTACTGTATTAATTTAGAGGATCTAGATCTACACTCACCACTAAATTCCTACTATTCATTTGTTGAAAATGCAATATTTAGTGGACATCATGGACTGAATCAAGGAGAGTTAGAAGACCTGGACATACCATACTTCACTGAAAAAAGTTAATGTAGCCTAATTTTCAAACACTGTAACAATATGCACTCCTCCAGCAAGTCAAGGTTGATAAACCCAAGTGAAGTTTATTTGAAAAACAGATTCAGAACTCAAAGCTGAAACAAGAACCAAGCAAGACACTCACCAAAAGATAGACAATAGACAAGAGAGAAAATAAGGTTATATACACAAGAAATACAAATAAATAAATAAAAAATAAACCAGGGACAAGGTTAATAATCAGAATAATAATCCAATGACGAGAGGCAAATACAGGTTGATATAAATTACAGACAATGACTGCAAAACATGCGGCACGCAGGGTTTAAATGACAAACTTATGAAAAACTTGTTCCTGTTCCTCTATTGAAAAATTCTGTTTATTTGACTGAATGTTGGTAAAAACATGTTTTGGTTTGTATAATAAAAAAAATTATTGCCTTTAAGAGGGAAATGATAAATGTTTCAGGTAAAACTAAATATCTAAAAAGGTATAACAATAAGATGACTTTTAATGAACTGAAATTTTTAACTAAATTTTTCCATGACCAGTAACATATTTGTATAATCTGCCGCCACCAAATACAGGACTGATGGATCAGGTCACAGAGTTAGCAGAACATTCAATTGAATGGGCAGTTGTTATGGCTAAATTCTTTGATTTAAAGATGTATGATGGATTTTAGTGATTAAGTCGTTTTATGATTAACCAGTCTCTATGTTCTACATATAGTAAACAAACTAATTGGCTCTGGTGACTCTTGAATGCACTTTCCCCAAGGCTGCAGAAAACATATGATCCTGTTGAGGCTCAAAGAGCTCAAGCCAGTGGGTGGTTATACCGGTGAGTACGAGGTGGTTTTCTCAAAGACGGGTAAGATTCTCTTTTGGCCAGCGGGGAACAACCCAAGCCAGGAAGATCACGACCCCCATTGGGACACCTCCCAAACTAAAGTGGGGTGTTTTATGTGAGGGGTGTATGAGAGTGGAGCGATGTCTGTGAGGCCAGCAGCATCAGTAAGGGGGGAAGCTGTGTTTGTGGGGTTAGAGAGTCCAGACAGGACACAGCAGCGCCTGTCCTAATAATGCTCCTCTATACCGCTCACCAATAACCGCATAAATTGAGTGCCAGTGCCTGAGGAAAGAGTTATGATGGTAAGGGGCATTCAAGAGCCGGCCGAGACCATTAACTTGTGTGGAGACCAGAACAAAATGTATTAATTTGTATCAGTAAAACTGAATTAATGTCTATTATGAGTTTTAATTCTGCAGGTAATTAGATATGGCAGCCATAACTCAGAGACATGGTGATGGCTTTAAGATGAGTAGGGCTTTTGAAGTTTAAAGAGAAGGTCTGTATTACAACGGTATTCAAAATAAAGATTACGTGAAAGAATTTCATAGTGTAATTTATTGGAGATGTTCTAATTTGAAAGTTAAACATTTACATTTCTAAACTTTGTGAAGGATTAAAGGTTACACGTAGTTAATGTCTTAGAAGATTGATGAAAAGATTGAGCGAGAGAGAGAGAGAGAGAGAGAGAGAGACTGCTTGTGGACGCAGGGATGGTACTGGCTGTTTGTTATCGCCCTGCTAAAGCTGAAACAAAACAAAGCAATGATGTCAGAACCAAAACAACCCAGCTGACTTTTATAAAAACAGATGAATAATGAACAGACATGATCTGAAATTGGTTAAGAGATTTTGTAAGAGCAGAGTTTAAATAATTCTTAGGGTTAACACCAAAATCAAATTTTGAGAATGAGCAATTTATATTTAAGTGTTAATTAAACATCATGATTTTCCCAAATGAGGGAACGCTGAGTATTTGGCCGGTCATGAGGATTGCTGAGAGTAGTCCACCTGTCCGGATACACCGGTCAAATTAGAAAAAGAAATGATGGACTTGACGGCAGAGACAAAGTGACAAATTGGCTGAAGTCACTTTCCAAATTATCAAGAGACTCCCTCATATTTATGAAAGGCAAGAGGGCGACCAACGAGATAACTTCTGAAAAGCAAAGTTTTATTTTTATTTTATTTTATGTTTCCTTCATTAAATGGTGGCATGACGTGATTTATATAGAGAACTACAATTAATGCTAGAAAATCAAGTGACTTTGAGTCTTTCTGTGTGACTGGGATTGGATGTAATATTTTGGTTTCTGCAGAGCAGTAGATAAGACTGAAACAATAATGTGCACATGGTGCATCTGCATCATATTTTAGACCTAGATGGTTTTTCACTGGAAATTGCGTACATACATTTCTTGCCTGTACGTGTCTCGTCATATCAATAAATAGAGAAAAGTTGCTCTGGCTACTTGATGCACAATGTAGGTTATTCCTGCAATACTAGAGGCCTCAGTTTCAGGACCGCAGTTCTAGGGCCCTTGTTTTTTAATGTAGGCTTTATGTATTAGCAGTTTATACTATTTTATAATTTGTTTAGCGGAGTGTCTATTCACACTAAGTGTAAATAGCGTGCCTTGTTGGCAAGTGCTATTCACACTAGGTCCGCTTACCAATGGTTGGGGCAAACAAGATTTAAAAAAGCGCTCAAACATCAACATCCTCAGTGGCGCAATCAGTAAAGTTGTTGGTCTTAAGCATCTTGCATCTAAATATCATCTATTGCTATTTGCACTTACTCTTTAAACATGAGCAAATTCAGTTGGACTTCTTGGAAAGAGATTTCTGTGTATGTGCACATTTGATGTGTGACACACTAAACAAAGTGCAATAAACGGTAAAACAATTGCGCTGTGTGTTCATTAGTGCATTAATAAATGATAACGACTTCCAGCAGGACAATTAACTGTTTTTGCATAATAGTACTGTGCTGACACCAAAAGCATCGCACACGCACACAAGTTTAAAATGGCTGCGAAAATCAGCATTGGCTTTTCGGTGATGGCATTTTTATTACAACAGGTGAGTAAGGTATTTTACTGAACAGATAAACTTTGAATATTCGATGTTGATTACTGCATAAACATTTTAAGAAGAACATTCAAAGAGCCAGTTTGATTTATTAATTATAACTCTTGAAACAGAACAGAGTCAAACATAATTTCATTAAGCAATACCTTGACCTGATCCCAATAATCTGTTAATAATTTATACATTTCCCTAGTACTGGTAAGGTCCTCGAAAGCAAGTGCATGGCCACTTAGTTTATTTAGCCTATGCAATGATCTTTTATTGATCTTTGTGATAGAGATGTGATGTAACCATTTTTTTTTCTTGGTCAAATATTAATTTACCAAAAAGCTAATTTAATTAACTGGCTCTTTGAATGTTCTTCTTAAAATGTTTATGCAGTAATCAACATCGAATAATCGAAGCTGCGCAGGGAGGGGGCTGAATTAATATATTCTTCTCTCTAATGAAGGCAGGAATCTCGAGAAGTGGTGCGCCTCAAGCGGGCTTATCGCCTTGTGTTTTGACCATAGACTGTATAAAAAGGTTTTCACCTATGGTTTTGACCATATACTGTAAAAAAAAAAACATACTGTAAACGCGGCGCGTTAAAAACTGTCGGACCAATGAGATCGGCACTTTTGTTCACGTGCCTGGAGCTGCTGACGTGACGGTGGGTGGCGCTCAAACACAAAACGGTCTTGCCGAGCAGACGAAGAGGAAGTAAGTAGAAAAAAGAAGATGAGCCAGTTAGCTAAACATTTTTAAATGTTTTGGCAAGCACATACTGTCTCTCTTCTTCTTCTCTGTGACAATTAAGTGTCAGAAGTCGGTGTTATGTTCAGGCATAACACCGGTAACACTTGCCCACCGCGGCTCCCACTGTTGTTTTGATATTTTATAGTAGTAAAAATATTTGTTCAGTTAGAGAACAGATTAACTACCATTAAAAATCTGCAGCGTAATGGTGCTTTCACACCGGACGCGAACAGTCTCAGCACAAACAGCAGGAGTCAGATCTCATTCATCACGAGAGTGAGAAGCTGACTGACAAGATGATCGCGGAAGATTTGATAAACGAAATGTAAAAGCGACTATTTAAGGGAGTTTAACATTGTACTGTTTTGTTGTGGCGTTTGTCATTAAGAATAATATGGAACCCACCATTCAAGCAAACCAGCAACCGAATTGGCAAACCTGAAGTAAAATAGTCATGGCTGCACAGTGCACAAGCACATGTGACTTCATGGTGAGGGAAAATGTTCCCACTGTCACAGATCACACATTTTGTTTCTATTATTCTATTTTCCACAGTGTCAAACAAACGCAGGTTAACCCAAAATGCAAGCTCATGCATGCTTCCATATGCTCATGCAGTAACTTAATTGTGCGCTCTAGAATACATTGCAGTGAACACTTAGGGTTGGGTTCCTATTAAACTGCCCATCCTATTAAAAAAGCTAGGTTATAAGATCATTGTAAAAAAGAAAGAAAGAAAAGAGTATTGTATCTTGCCAGATTTTATAGTGTAATTATGAACGCGAAGTGCGAATGAGAACCGATTGGAGGAGGATGCAGGTGTGCGCGAAAAAACAACAACTAATATTCGAATACCACAAGTGACAATCGAATACCTAATCATCTATCGAATATTTTGGTTAATGAAATATATATATATATATATATATATATATATATATATATATATATATGTGTGTGTGTGTGTGTGTGTGTGTGTGTGTGTGTGTGTGTGTGTGTGTGTGTGTGTTTTTTTGCATTTCAGGCAAGACCTGGTGGAGGATAAAGCATAAAATCATGGCACCAACTGTTAACTGGTCCACCTGAGTTTCGTGTAAGATCCCAAATCTTTCAAAGCCAAACTACTTGATTTAAGTTTTCTCATTCTGAAAATGTCATTTTATTCTTGAAGTTATTTATGTGAAACTCTTCAATCAATAAATGCGAGGACATAAAAATAGCCAGTATTGGCCACTTGGCGGCGCTAAAACACAACAAAACATGAAATTGACTCTAACCCAACCATCTGATCGATTGATTTGAAAGTAGAGTGTTTTAATCAAAGGTTACATTATTGTCGCGTATCTTGAAAAACATAAATCGTTTATGTTTGGACATTAATTACTTAATATCAATCTTAAAATGACAGAGTTGAGGGCTTAAGGGCTTTGCAGTTGAGGGCTTAAATGTATGTACAATATAGCCTGTGTGTGTGGGCCTGGTACACACACACACACACACACACACACACACACACACACACACACACACACACACACACACACACAAATGTATGTATAACCTGTGTGTGTGTGTGTGTGTGTATCAGGTCATAACACTTAATGCAGAGTGTTTTAGATTGCAATAGGGTTTACTTGCTGTCTGTTGTAGTCCTATAATTCCTAAGTGATGTCTATCATTCATTTTAGACAAATATGTCAATGACTTACAGTATCACATGACACTCCAGCATGCACCTAAGCAGAACATTTCTCCTCAGGTGGAGTAAAAAACTAGAAGACAAATAGCCTAAATACCTCTCTCACAATGAAATATTAAGAAATAAGAAGGCCATATTAATAAGTATAACATTTTATCATATGTTTATTGGTAATTCATCAAAATAATTCATAGAAAAATCAATACAAATATTTTATATTTGCAAATCTAATTTTATTTGTGAATTGACATAACATGAAATTTACTCTAACTATGAAAAGTTGCATGCATTATTTTAAAGGTGCAGTGTGTAGTATTTATGAGGATCTATTGACAAATGCAATATAATATACATAACTATGTTTTCAGTGGTGTATAAACTCCTTACATAATGTTATGTTATTAATATTATGTTTTTATTACATTAGAATGGGCCATTTCTATATGCAAACACCACAGGTCTCCTTACAGTGAAGTCAACATTTTGCGCTTCATCTTTCTACAGTAGCCCTAAACGTACAAACAGCTCTACAGAGCGCTAGCTGCTTTCTGCTGTCTCAGATGACATCTTTGTCCTGTCGGCCATCATAGCTTCTCTATGTGCTACGAAAGGGAGATGTGAGTGGTTGCAATTCAAAACCTCACCGCTAGATGCTGCTAAAATATACACACTGCACCTTTAATCCAAGGTGGCATCATTGTTTACAAGGACAGCCATTTAATAACATCATTCCATTAGCCCATGTTTAGATCTTTCAATTATGTTTGCTTGCACAGATAGCTCAGTATCAGACTTGAAATGGCATGATTAAATTCTTATTTTGAAACTAACGGTTAGGGGCTTTGTTACAACCATAACTAGTACTCCATAATGACGTTAAATATTTTGATTATTTAGCACTTTATGATGTTAAATAAAAGTTGGAATCAATAGAAATACATGCTACTTCCACAAGTTTGACTTTATTCTCTAATGCTGCTGCAAAGTATAGTGAAACTAGGTTACATATATGCAGAAAAACACAGTAAGTTACAAAAGTACTGACAAGTAATCAATCACATTTTCCTGTTCCATATCATAAAACATGTAATTGATTTAATACTGACATCAAGTACATTGTTACATTGACATCAACCTTTGTCATGTTTATTTTTTGTCTTCGTGCTACACAGTAAGTTAAATATTATTTAAATTACGTGTACAAAATGGAGTGTAAAGTCCACATCCATTTTAGAGCAGCGTAAATTTAAGTGCCATCGGTATTAAACTTGACCAAAGAGAGATGGCTGTGGTGGAGCTACTGGATGTGGGATTGACAGTCATTGGCTTGACTGTGGTTGTAACACGTTTTTATAATAACAGGACACAGTCCCCTGTTTCCTGCCTTGTCCACCACAGAAACCTCCACATATTCAAGGCAGCCGATGCCGGAATAATGCAGAAGTGTTGCATTGTAGCCATTTTCATCTAGAGCGTTATATTGAGTAATGTTGCTAAAACCCAAACCAGAGCTAACAACTTGTACTTGATCAATTCCTGAACCAGCTCCATCTGTCATGATTTAAGTCACTTCCAAGATTGTATTTCCACATGATAACATACAGTCAGAAGTCTCGTTTACCACACAGCACACAGGTGGAGTAAAATCTGTGACCTAAGAAAGAAATGTTATTAAATGGCATAGTAACTTGAATGTGTGCAATAATGATAATAAAAAAACCTATATAATCTATTAGCAGTATCTAGACTAGAAAGAGTTGAGATGCACATTTTACAGTTTACAGTAGTCTAGATTCATATTTTTCAGATGTATGGAGTAGGTAATCAGCATGCTGCAGAGATAAAATTAGGCACTTACAACATCTCTTCATTCTCTCTCTATATCTTTCATTATTTCATTCTCAATGATGACATCATGGTGTGGAAAAGCTTGTGACCATCCAATCAGCATGGAGAGAAATGCTAGGGTCTTTTCCATCTGAACCATTCTGTTCAACTTTGGAGATAGATTCAATAGATTGATTAAAGTCTAGTTTAATGTACCAGTCTGTTTTAAGCAATTAATTGTCAATGAAAAGTAAGATTATTGACCTCAGGTTAAATCCCTGTCCTTTTTTAACTTGTTTGCTGAGATGTGCCAGTCGTTTATATGTACAGACACACCCAAGCCCTCTCACACAGAGGTTTTAATATTCATAACCAATCAGTGGAACATATTTAAGAACTTGCACAATATGCTGTGAATGTTTAATCTGTTCAAACTCCAATTGATAGCACTTTCTCTGGTGCTTTTGTCATTTAATGTATGCCAAACTGTATAGGATTATCAGTGGAAGTAAAGTAGTTCCTAAGAAATAAATGTTATATAAGAAGAAGACCCAATAAGTCATAACCCTAAAGTTGAGTTTTATGGTGTTTAGGTTCGTTACTAAATTCTAGGGTTATGTTGGGTAGAAATAGCTGTAGGTTACTAGATGTCATCTACTGCTCCGAGACAAAAGGTTGAGGATCCAAACACAGCTTTATTAGGGAAAATTCTAAATCATAATACAAATAAAAGGCAGAAGGTCAAAACCACAGGGCAAACAATCTAGATAGTTACAGATAGAAAGATCCAGTAGATGGCTTGTGACATCGATGTGTGAGCTGTTATCTCCTTTGTTTTGTTTGACATCAGATTGTGCACTGCTATCTCCTTTGTTTACATGAGGCGAGTCTATGCGATGGCAAAACATAGCCAAAATATTCCTGATAATAACTGCTAACAGTTATCATTTATTACAGATACATGCACAGTTCTCCCATTACATTGTGGTGTCATGACAAATCGGGTCCCCCCTCGAAATCAGGTCTCCCCAAACTGTCAGTTAATGATTATCCAAGTATATATGAATTATATTAAAGGATTAGTTCACAAAATGGGTGTGTGTGATCCTGATTTTATCATATTTCTGGACCTTTATCACAGCAGGGAGAACTAGGGCTTCTTATAAAGTCTTGGAAGATTATTTGAATGATTATTAACTTGTTAATAATGTTTTATAAATCTTAATGTCTTAAAAATTAAGGTTAAAGCATTATTGTGTGTCACTCTGTATTTTTGAACTCTTTGAACATTTTAGAAATAGTGAGTTGATTGTCAAAGGAATTATTACATTTGTATTTGAAAGCTTGAAATTCTTCATTGTCTAAATGCATCAAAGCAGAAGTAGCACAAGCGTGTGGAGATTCATATCACGCTGCTTACGACCCATGTAGACAGCTGTGAAAACAAAAATGATGATCCCTTTTCATTTTATTAATAGTATTAACATTCTTTGGGATGTTCATAACACATTACTGTCTAACCTTGCTGTTGTTTCTAGGTTGCAATGGGTTTTACATGGTGTTGTAGTCCTATTATTCCTCAATGTGATTGCTATCATTCAGTCATTTTCATGTGAAAATTGGGGGATGAAAATTGGGATCAGAAAAATTCATTATGATTGCTTAGACTGGGTAAACCCAGCCTGATCTGCCGGCGATTTGATTTCGCCCTGCAACTCAGTCTGGAAACCTGTACATTAATTTCTACTGCTCCTGTTACACTTTTGCGGGAACCAATCACAGACTGACTTATCCACCTGGCGCTATTGGCAGGTTTAACACGATGACGGATAGAGAAGCGATGGGTTGTTGCCCGTTGATCATGCCTCTTGTGGTCTGATTGGTTGAAGGACTATCCATTTGCATACAGTCATTTGAATTATGCTGGTTAATCAGGCCTCTTGTGGTCTGACTGGTTGAAAGACTATCCAACTGTGTACAGAGTCATTTAGAAAATACATAGCAGACACCCCAGAACTGCACAACGGAGGCTGCAGTTTCAGGACCGCAGTTTTTTCTTACAGCGCCACCTACCGAATAGTTTGGAATTAGACGTCAGTAACATGAATATTCTGCTTGGCTTTCTCTCTCTACAACTCCAACAGTTTATGAGTGTTAAATCAGAGATATATATTTCAGTTGAATATGTTTAACAAATGTTTCTTATTTAATTCTAGGACATTTAAATATACATTCCTGACTCATTCTTGAGTCTTGTCTTGCTTCTACAACCTTTAAAATATTTGGCTGTAATTTGGTAACTGCATATAATGATTCCATTTTTAAACTTAAGCAGGTTAATCAATATACAGTATAATTCAAGAAAGATTTTTAAGGTAGGCCTACTCCACTTTTTCAGTTGTTTAAAGATTGATATTCATTTTTCATTTATATTTTGTGTAAATTAATTTGTTTAAATTTAAAATTGTGACTCATAGCATGGGTAAGACTCTGATGCATGATGACAAAATCTCTGATTTTGAATAAAAAAATACTGTATTTTGTGTACAAACAAAACCACCTGGGTTCTAGAACTGCGGTCCTGAAACTGCAGCTGCCGCTATTTCATTCAGTTCTGTAAGTGGCGCTGTCAGACAAAAAACTAGGGTCCTAGAACTGCGGTCCTGAAACTGCAGCCTGTGGTTGTGCAGGAATATACTACTGGACCAATGTTCAATCTTAAATTGAGCCTGGTCTGGTGATAGCCAGACAAGTGATTGCTATCATTCAGTCATTTTAGACCACCCTTTACCTGATTGAAATAATGGACTGAATATGAGATCAGTACTGTATGTGTGCTTAAAGGGGACATATCATGAAAATCTGAATATTTTTCTGTTTAATCAGGTCTCCGGTGCATCTACCAACCCAGAAAAAAGGACAACCCAGTAACTTTGTTTTGGTAAGCCTTTCTAATTCTATTATAAAATTACTGCCCCACAGATTAGTAGTTTTATAGTGATAATGGTGAACAACACCGTTGTGTGTATTTGACAGTTTAAACAAAACAAAAAATGTGAAAGAGAAGTTACTGAGGACACTTGACGTCTGACAGCCAGTTGTCTGTGTGTGATTCAGATAAGTGCGCTCAGAAAACGATCAATTAGAAATGTAAACTAATATAGCTTCAAAACGTGTGGAAATAATAAACTGTAATGATGAAAGAAGAACTATGATATCTGTGAGAGTGATCATGAGATGATAATCAAAACCAAGCAGAAAAATAGCTATAAAGTAGTTTGGATTTTTTAGCACTTTAAAAAAGTAGAACAACAATTACAATAAATAGAAACTACTTCCAAAAGTTAGATTTTATTCTCTACATCTACAGCAATGTAAATATTGAAACTACATGATTTCAGTAACATTAGGAATAAATAAAAAAGTGCTGGCCAACTGTTACAGTTTCATGTACTATACCATGCATACACCAAGTCATTTTTTTCACGAAGTGTACATTTCCATACAGTACACATCCATGTTAAAACAGTGTTGATTTTAGTGCCATCACTATAAAACTTGACCAAAGAGAGATGATTATGGTAGAGCTACTGGATGTGGGTTTGACAGTCATTGGACTGAATGTTGTGGTCACAGGGCGTTTTATACTAAAAGGGCACTTTGCCTTGTTTCCTGCCTTGTCCATCACAGTAATCTCCACATCTTTGAAGCAGCAGGAACCAATATATTTTACAATGGTTGCATTGTAGCCATTTTCATCTACAGTTGTATCAATGTAGATGAAAAAGGTAGTGTTGAATTCACTAGAGTCAGTGGCAGACAAAGAGGGGTGATCAATTCCTGAACCAGCACCATCTGACATGATGTAAGTCACTTCCCAGCTTGCATTTTCACATGACAAAGGACAGTCCAAACTCTCATTTACCACACGGCACACTGGTGGAGTAAAATCAGTCACCTAAACATAAAATATAACTGCATGATATTTCTTTCCGTTAAATGGCACCGTAAATGTATCTGTTTAACTTATACTATAACAGTAAAACTATAGAGTAGGGAATCAGCATACATCAGTACAGATAAAATGAGGCACTTACACTCAGTATAGCATCTTGTCTTTCTCTCTCTACTTTGTCGGCATCTTTCATTGCTTTATCCTCAGTGGTGAGATCATGGTATGGAAAAGCCTGTGCACATCCAATCAGCATGCAGAGAAAGACAATGCAAACCATTTTGTTCAACTGTGAAGAGATTTTAAGAATAGGTTAAGGTGAAAGTTTATCATTATAATGATACTGGCAAAAGTGTTAATTTCCGTGAAACCATTCTAAGGTTTCTCCTTTGTGTTTTTCGCGTACAGATGACAATGATGTCAAAGCGATCTCCTGGCCAGTTGTTCACATTGTCACTTTGTAAAGGAACACGTAATACACGTACACGTGATGTCACTGTTTTCACAACTTTAAGTTGATAAAGGTATTGTTTTCAAAACGTGCACTTTGAAAACTGAAACATTTAAATGCTTAAATAATCATACTGCACATGCGTATAAACATAATAAAAGCTCATGAGATGATACCTAGAGAGCAGTCATCATAATGGCACGTTCCTTTTATTAGCAAATATCCCACCACTCATTGTTGCGCCAGGTTTCACTCAAAATTGTATGGCCTAAAATGCAATTGTCAGCATGTTTTGCCGCAGGACAGCAACTGACATGCAAGAATGCAAAATTAAGTTTCTACAAAGGAACATTTCTCTTTAGCAATATATATAGCAGGCACAACAATGCTGCTATAACCATAGATATCTATGGGCACATGACTAAACACTCAGTGTGGACGGAAGGCCAAAATGGAGAGAAAAAACATGCATTTTTAAATGGAAACATATTAGTGTGGACTTGGCTTTAAGTCCCGTTCACACCAACAACGATAACTATATCTATATTAGTGTCCATACCAGCAGACGATATTGTTCTGTTTATTTTAAGCGCGTGCTTGTCTGTCGCTTTAAATGCTCGAGCTTGTTATATCAGGATTGAATCTGATTGGCTGTCAATGTTCATCAGTTCGTTCATTCCAATAATATTGTTTCTCTGTGCCGTTATCGGTAATGGTGTGGCATGAACTCTGCTATTATTTAATTTTATACGATTTTTATAACTATCTTTATTGTTATCTCTTGTGAACGGGTCTTCAACATATTGTTTACATTCTATACACTGCTTTTGTTTTGAGGCCATGAATTCTTCCCTATTGTGATATATCCTGGTGAAACAGCTTCTTAACAAGAAAAAATGTTGAGCAGGACTTGATTTTGTCCATAGAAAGCTGACAGGATCGTTGGATGGTTGTGGTTTGCTATTGCTGTGATGTGAATGACAGGTTGTTCCACCCTCATGCCAGTGACGTCATTAGAGAAGGGAAGAGATATCATTGCAAGAGGGAGGGGAAGTCATTTTGATTATGATTATCTATGAGAGTACTGATTAAGATTTTTTGCAGTGTATATTCTCAGCTTTACAACACTTTACAAAAAAAAAAATTCACAAATGTCACAACAAGGGCAAGAACTTTGAGCTCTTTCTGGTTGTAATCACTTCCTGAAAGCACATGCATCTTATCTGGGTAATTTTGGACAATACGCAAGTACGTAATCTCTCTTACACAAAAGAACTGGAGAAGTTAAAAAAATAATGCAGGCAGCAAGAGTATAGCTACTCAACTACCGTTGTGTACTGTTTCCCACTTCATCATACGTTATGCTAGTCTGCAGTATAAGGCTAATAAATGACTGTGAAAAGAGATTTGTAACTTTATTTTGGTTTATAAAAGTTACTTTCTATTACCTGTTTGTATTGTCAAGCAATACAAATCAGTTAAAATACAACATGCCTATACGTTAAAAAATAACAAAACAAAAAAAAGCACATAAAATATAGACATTTATAGGCCTTATAACATATAATACATGTTGTTCCAGCGATTAAAAAGTCACCAGTTCAATGTTGCTTAAAATGGCAATACTTACCGTTATAAGCGTTCAAATCTCAGTAATGATAAAAGCAGTGAAATCTCAGGTAGAAAGATTCTGCGCCTCAGTTCAGGTCCTTCTCTGTTCCAAATTATTTTGAAGACATGTGTTAGTTAAATTTCTTACAATCTCTGACACACCCAAGCATGTCAACACAACCCTTTATATCGTCACTGCCGGTCAGTGGAACATATTATGAGCTTGCACAATATGAAGTGAATGTTTAGCCTGCTGGGACAAACTGTAAAGTATTATTAATGTGGATATTGCAAAGAAAATATTGTTCCTTTGAAACAACGCATGGTAGCATGTGGCAGGAAGTGAGGCATAACTAACTACATCAAAAAAATTGTTACTTTATGTCTTACATTGCTTTCTCTATCTTGTTTGCTTTTTATTGCATTTTAAACTTATTTGTGTCATTGTACAACACTTTGGCCAACTGTTATTGTTTTATATGTGCTTTATAAATAAATTGAGATTTAAGAATTTAAGAATTGAGATGGTTAAAGAGTACTGCCAAATGCCAAGCATTTATGGTAAACTAAAATAAACTAATATTTTTTATATTGAAAATTGTCATGTACAGTATTTAAATATATAACATTTTGTAATGATGTTACTCAATTTAGTACATTTAAAATATATTAACTTTAAATTAAATATCATATAACTCATTACAGCTATAATCAAGTGTTTATGTGCTTTATGTTAGTCATCACATCAAAACAAGTGTGCTTTAAAACACAGCAAAAGACTAGAAGAAAACAATAATTTAAACTACTTTTAAATTGACAATTGTAACAGTGAACTTTTTTATAAATGTACTTAAGAGTGTTAAGAAACATAGTTATGAAATGTACTCTCTTTAAGTACACTTAAAAGGGCTATATGTAGAATTTAGAAACCCTTAGCGATACCGGTGGCCATTACTCCTTGTACAATTGAACATGATCCAATGCCACAATATAGGCTACTTGCATTTTGTTTTGTGGTGAATTTTGCTTATATTATGTTAGGATAGGATCGAGTGGACAGGAAGCGAGGTGAGAGAGAGAGAGAGAGAGAGAGAGAGAGAGAGAGAGAGAGAGAGAGAGAGAGAGAGAGAGAGAGAAGTGAAATGGCATAATATGTCGGCGCTCTGCCCACAAGGCTCTTTTTTTGTCCTTATTCACTTAAAAAGAAGTTGGAAATACATTTGCAGCGATTTCTTTCATCAACAACCTATGAAGTCAGAGAAGGTCTTGTTTTTTTACATTTCATTACAAGCTTACATTGTCACATAGCCCGCCCTCCAGAAGGGCTGCACGATAAATCTCAATAAACGCACACATCATTTATGGAAATCCCTATGAACATCATACTATCGGTGAGCTGAAAAAACAGATATGATGCTCCGGTGCGAATATGCTAGTTCTCGTGAGAATCAAGTTTTGTTTTGCGTGATCCTCTGCGCTTCTGCGTTTGTCACCGGAACTTACGTTACGCCTGCGTCCTACTTCATGCACTAGGACGGCAGTCTCTCGTGAACTCGCATTCAACAGTTAGCGGCAGTTAGAGATTACAGTTTTTTAAAGTTTTAAATAACGATGTTTTTCTTACACAAATGCATCGCTTTGCTTAAGAAGGCCTTTATTAACCACTTTAAGTGGTCTTTTATTTCATTGGTATTATATTTTCTTGAAGTTCTTGAACAATATATGGTCCTACTTTTAAGATATTAAGGACACTTCAAGTGCACATTTTAATCGCACTTTAAGGCATCTAACTAGTTTCTTTGCTGCCTTATCAGGCAATAGTGGTGCAGGTACATGATTATAGAATATCAAAAGCAGTAAAAGGATACATCTGGCCTTCCTTCAAAAATCGATAATATGAAGGTATCTCAGGACGGAAGTGAAGTTAGCTTTGGATTCATGATGCTTCCTTTGGAATGCAGCGTCCGCTCGACCAGCCTTGACAGGAGGTTATTTGTTAATATATATATATATATATATATATATATATATATATATATATATATATATATATATATATATATATATATATATATATATATATCTATATATATATATATATATATATATATCTATATATATATATATATATCGCTGAACTTAAGCAAATAATGTATTCTCATCATAAAGTATCTTACGTAAATCTGTTCATTGTTTCTTAGATGTGCAAATTTGCTTTTGGTATTTTATTTTAAATGTCAAATAACTGGACTTTCTGTGATTTCCTCATCACTGTTTCTCAACACTTTGTCACTGCCTTAACCAGTACTTTCTAAATGTTTCAAAATGTTTTATTCTTTGCTAAATACATTTACTAATTAAGCAAGATACAGCCAAATTATTGCACAATAAATTCAGACAAGATAAATCAGGTCCAATGTGTGAAGGGGAATAATATATAGGTTAAATAATAACAGGACATTATGGACACCAACTTTTTATTTGTTTTGTTAATAAATGGGTTGGAGATATAGAGAGCTAGTCTGTTTGTCTAAGTTAAATTATCACAGAGGAATCAAGATGGCAACTTAACCAAAGTTAAATAATAAAAGTACGTCATCAGTGATGCACACAGCTATGTGGACATCTTGCGTTTATTGCTTCCTTTGACTTGTCTTCATATCTTGTGTATTCAAGGAAATTGCTCATTCCTCAGGAGAACTTCAGCCCCCATGTGGACAGTCTTGATATTGCAATCCTTTTGTTTTGAGGCCATGAATTCTTCCCTATTGTGATATATCCTGGTGAAACAGCTTCTTAACAAGAAAAAATGTTGAGCAGGACTTGATTTTGTCCATAGAAAGCTGACAGGATCGTTGGATGGTTGTGGTTTGCTATTGCTGTGATGTGAATGACAGGTTGTTCCACCCTCATGCTAGTGACGTCATTAGAGAAGGGAAGAGATATCATTGCAAGAGGGAGGGGAAGTCATTTTGATTATGATTATCTATGAGAGTACTGATTAAGATTTTTTGCAGTGTATATTCTCAGCTTTACAACACTTTACAAAAAAAAATTGCACAAATGTCACAACAAGGGCAAGAACTTAGAGCTCTTTCTGGTTGTAATCACTGCCTGAAAGCACATGCATCTTATCTGGGTAATTTTGCATGTGCAATTAACTTAAAGCTACACTAGGGTTGTGCCGATGGACGCGTCCATCGTGATGGCTGACCAACATCACGATGGAGCGCCACCATCGTGATGCCGCGCCCCCCGTTGCGAGTGCGACACACACTAATCCTCTTCTATAGTTGAACTAAAAACTTTGCAGGGATTGCTCTGTAAATTAAATTGAGAGTATAACTAAAGCATATATGCTATTTTAAATAATGTAGTCTACGCCAGATATATAGCCTACATTTTTAAATGATCCATTTCATAAGCATGCGTGTTTTAGCACTTCCGTCAGTGAAACACTACAGCCTGTAAAATATTTAAACGATTATCAGTTAATAATGGTAACATAAAGATTAAGACAATTAAATATTAGTTAAAAAAAAAAATTATTTCCCCACAAAGATGCGTCAGCTTTGAGATGAATGTGGGACACGAGCTGGAGACACCTTCTCGAATATCTTCTTCTCCTGATGTTGCAAAGCAACACGTGTTGTAAAACGTCTGAAGAGCGAATTTTATCTTCCACAGGGTCAAGACATTTAGGCTGTTTGATTATGCACTGCCAGAGAAAACAAAATTAAAATCGGCGGTGTGTGTGTGCGTGAATTGCGCTATTCAAAAAAACTTGACGCGCCAAGTCTAATAAGAACAAACTGTGTTAAATAAAATTTGAAGTAAACAGGTATTCGTCCTACATTGTTTTTTTCTACTTCACCACAGTAAAGCATGTGAATGGGTAGGCTATAATAGACTTAATTATAAGCAAACGAAAGGAAGAAAAGTTTACAATTCCCTGCGAAAATGAATGTGACGCGAGTGAAGATTTATGAAAAGAAACGTGATGTCTAGTGGGATAAAATGGACTAAATGTTAGCCTTCTGGTTATGCCTATTGTTAAAGTTCGCGAAAGGGTACAAACATAGGCCCTATTTGAAAAGCTGGCAAATCTTTAATTGGGCTCAGTCTCCCTCTCTCATCCGGCATGAATCCATATGTTTTCATGGCTGCGATGTAACTGCGAATTTATTTCCTTTGAAAACAATTCTTTGTGCTTCTGTCCTGTGGTAATATATTCACGTAAAACAGCATTCAAATACAAAACACGGGGATAATAACGAAATTATAGTTTTAAATAGAAAATAGTATTTATGTAAGGACTAAGGAGGTATAGCCTATTAAAATAAAAAGTGCACAACTCTTTACTTTGTTTCCCCTCACGTGCAACCTAGCGCGGGTGAGTCCTTATTTGGGTTAGCAAATAACGAAATAGAAAATAGTATTCATGTAAAGAGATAGTAAAATACAGATATAGTAAATTATATATTTTTATTTAAAAACAAAAAAACGATATCATCGTCCATCGTGATGTTTTACTGTAAACATCGTCAACTGCCAATTTAGGGGACATTGCCCAACCCTAAGCTACACTGAATAACTTTTTTAGTTTATTCTTAGCTAAAAACACTTAGTTCTTTCAAAAGTATATGTGCTCATTAATGTATATTTACTTCTTTCAAGCAATAAATTATTCTTGTAAGTTTATAATATGCCATTGAAAATACATACGGGTGAGGGGTTCGAATGCTGGTCGCCATGTTGCCCCTCCATCTTGAAAGTACATTAGCCAAAGAGGGACATACCCCAAACTTCAGCCTTTCGCGTTTTAACACTCGATGGCACTGTGTCGAATGTGAAGAGGGGGTTGCTTGTGACTGATATAGCCTACAATGTAAACTTTGCCTTACGCTAGTGATGTATACAATATACAGAATAACGATAGCACCGATAAAAGTTACTTTACTAAGATTAGCTTGCTGGGAACCTGATCGCTGATGTTAGCAATGAAATGGTAAAAAATAACGAAAACGTAAAACTATTATTCATTTTACATAGATGTCATAACCTACATGTTAACTGACAAATTAAATAACTGCAAATTATAAAAGTATTCTAAAGTAACCTCATCACCTGAAGGAACACTCATGGACGAGGTCGAACTGGAAGCCATGTAAATCGGCCACCGTAGGAGTTCAAACGAAATCGGAATTGAGAGGAACAGAAACTAATATTCACTGGATGGTCATATACCTTTTCACCGCTAGATGGGGAAAAATATCACACAGTGTAGCTTTAAATACATTTTGTCCTCCAATAGGGGGAGATAAAATACAAAACGCACATTGTTCAGGTTTTGCTCAGTTCATGCTAGTGCTGCTTCTTTTAAAACAAACTGAATATTAAAAATTATGACATTCGTATAAATTCATGCTTTCACCTCAACATTTGACTTTTTGGTTATTTGGGCAAAACAACTTGTAGCCTACTCGAAATTCACTCCTATACCTAATCTTCAGACCAAGTCTGCAAAATGTGCACATTATATGCTTAAACTTTTTTGCAATTGTAAAACAAACTTTTTGAAAAATGCTAATAATAATAATTAATTGTTACATTTATATAGCACTTTTCTGGGTACTCAAAGTGCTTTACATATAAAAACACTTCTACATAAATTGGTCACTTAGAAATCTTTTTTTTTTAAATCAAAATCTATTTTTTTAACCCCTTGTGTTTCTGTTATAGTGTCAATATACCAAATGTGATCATTTTTTGACCCTTGAATTTCTATGTTTTGTAAATACTGAATATGCAAAAAAAAAAGTCAAGTCACCTTTATTTCTGTACTTTACACAATACAGATCATCTCAAAGCAGCTTCACAATAGTAAAAAAATCTAATTTGTCATGTTTGTCATTTTATTCCTCCTTGCACGATATATTTTTGAACTGTTAACTGATGTCTTGCTGTTTTGAGTAAAATCTTTTTTTCTCTTTTTTATATGTATGGTATTATCTCAACTGTAACAAGAGAGATTATTAATTAAAAAAACAAGAAAACATTTGAGCACATTTACTGCTCTCACTGGTGAATCAGCAGAGACAAGTGATCTTGATAGAGTCAGACTGCCCTCTGATGTTTAATTCATCTAAACGAGACAGTTCACCTGTCAAGCATGTCTGGGTCAAGATATAATCTCTGGTCCTGAACATGACACAAAAGAGAATAATCCAATCAGTTGTTGTAATTATATATATATATATATATATATATATATATATATATATATATATATATATATATATATATATATATATATATATATATATATATATATATATATATATATATATATATATATATATATATATATATATATATATATATATATATATAGGACACACCTTGAACCTTATGGAATACTAAAAAATTATAATTTTAAATATTGTATTGTTTTATAGGGGGGATACAGATTACAGACTTAATTTCTTTGTGAAAAATGCACGGTTGTTTTCTAAAACACAAATGGGATGTGGAAAAGGAACTAGATGATGATACTTAATGGTGTATGTGATCTAAACCTGATCAAACATATATATATATATATATATATATATATATATATATATATATATATATATATATATATATATATATATATATATATATATATATATATATATATATATATATATATATATGGTTGATGTGCATGTGTGGCATTTAATATATATGTTGTTCAATAGGAACAGCAATAGATCCTTCTAAAGAGATCTAATTTCTCTCTTTTCTTATTTTTTTTGCCCCTTTTTATTTACCTAAAAGAATTGAAAACCTTACTTAAACTCTCTCTTTACATATATATATATATATATATATATATATATATATATATAAGATTTACACTGGCAGCTCAGAGCTGTACAGCAGCATTTAAGTATGAAATTGAATGAATAAATGTAAAAATAAAACACTACATAGACTTCACTATAAAATATACATTGATTCTTATTAAAGCTGTATTAGTTTTTCAGTCAAGAGCAGTGGGTGATTTTCTCTTTGTCTTTTGTGGTTGTATTAACATTAAAGGGATATTTCACTCAAAAAGGAAAATTCTGTCATCGAGAAATGAATACAGGTTTGAAACAACATTAGAGTGAGTAAATAATGACCTCATTTTAGAGGTGAACTGTCCCTTTAAGGACCGCGTGTTCACTTAGGCTGCCCTGTTGTCAATTTAAGACCTGCGTGCATTTAATATACAGACACGATTGTGATTTTATTTTCACTTTAGGCATAACCGACTGTGTTTATGTTAACCTTGTGTGTATTTGACAGAATTAGCGCAGTAAGACGACAGTCCAGTAATCACGTGTTTGACAGGCGTTTAGTGCTCGCACTGTGAAAAGCGCATGTTAAAACAGTGCACGCGAATGAAACCGGCAAGGCTTTAAAACGCATGCATATGATGAACTTTTGTGACTGTGAATAACTATAGTGTCCCGTGAGTATAACTCTACCACTAACCTGTGATGTGAATGTATGTCGCGTTGTTCAGTATGTTGGGATGGAGGCAAATTATAGAATGTGTGGAAAAATAATTTATTAAATGCGAAACCGAAAAAAACACAATTCACAAGCGCGTATTGAACCGTGAATGCCGTACCGAACGGTTCAATATTATATTGAGAATTGTGGCATCCCTAATATATATATATATATATATATATATATATATATATATATATATATATATATATATATATATATATATATATATATATATATACACCAGTTACACCACAGGATGTGCATGTGTGGCATTTAATATATATGACTGATCAATAAGCAATAGATCCTTCTACTTTACAAGATCTAATTTCTCTCTTTTCTTATTTATACCCAATTGCCCCTTTCCTTACCCTTTCAGTCTCTCTTTCTCCCTTAACCTCCTACATCCCTCTCTCCTCCTACGTTTTCCCTAACATTTGATAGATTGCAATTAGATATCCTTGTAAAATCAGCAGAAAGAGTCGTTACTCAATCCTGCAGTTTACATTTCGGTTTTGTCGTCAGTCAATGGCATCCCCTCTTCTCCCCTCACCCTGGGTTCACTGCATCTGACGCACAAATACTCCCCTATTTGATCTCCTCTTTCATTTTCCGTTACTGAGCTTTCTCTTCTTCTCTGACTAAGTGTAGCTCTTTATCCATAAATTATACATCAGGTGAAGGTGACAGACAGAGAGAGATTTCATGCTATAATCATTAAATATGCGAAGGGTTAGATCATCTGAGCAGAGTAGATGTGTTAGGAAGTACATTTAAATGCACTGATCAAATCTGGAAAGATTAACCATGCTAAAATGAGGCAGGGACCAAAAAAATGGTTGAATCTTCTAATTAGTATAAATCCTTTTTAAATGCACAGGTTGCATGTTTTGAAATATATTTAAAGGTTCTTTTGTATATAGTGTAAAATACTGTGGTGAAAAGTTAATAAAAAAGCTATATGTAGAATTCAGGAACGCTTGTTATTAGCGAAAACCGAACTGCAGCCAGCAACTTATTTCTCGTGCTTACACACGTGCACAACATTTAACATACAAGAGACAGGACGTGATTCAGTGCTCGCAATACACTCACGGCAACGTTTTTTCCCCCGTCCTTTTTGCTTAGAAGTAAAACTTTGGAAATACCTTTGCAGCGAACATCCCAACGCACAATATGTAAATATGTGCTGCACGCTTTCCTCACGATAACAAAATAAACACAACAAAAATGACAGATGAGAGAACACAGCAGTTAAGAAAGCAAGTGATGTGGATTTGGACATGTAAGCTAGATGTTTGCACCATGCAGCTCTGCGATTCACCAGGATTCAGTATCTGGTGTCGGATGAGATTTTGTCTGGCCATATTTTAGTTTTATTATTCTGATGTTATTTTCGTAAGTTGTTTCTAAATAAAAAAGTCTCTCACCTCAGAAAAACACTTTTCTGACCTGTCAGACATTGTGCTATATAGTATATTTAGCACATTGTCCATAAAGGCCTGTCTTCTGACTTGGTGAAAAGAAACACATTTTTCTCCAAGGAAATTTTAATTTTGTGATTGACATTTTAATTGCACATTTTAAATAGCAAAATCAGGTCATCAGAACATTAAAATAATTATTATTTGATGTTAACTAATGAAATTACGGACCTTTGATGTTGCAGTTACGTTGCCAAAGATAGCTACAACTTTTCTGTTAGTATAAGTCAAGTATACTTTAGTGTAATTTTAAGTATATTTCTGAGAAGTACATAAAAAGTAGACTGAATGTATACTTTATTTTTTAGTTTAAAAGAAGTTTAATTTCATTTCATTACCTTCAAATTACCAAATCACAACATCGTCAGAACAATCTCCTAAGGTCATAAAATAACCAAGAATGTTCCAGTTACTTATTATTCGTAATACTTTGGTAATTCCATGACTTAGCCTACTAGCAACGTAACTGCAACGTCATAGGTTTGTAATTTAATTTCCATAATTTTACCATATTAACAGCTCACAATGTTGACAGTACAGTCTCCTAAGGTCATAAATAATGTACCCCAGAACATTCAATTTACGCAATATATTCATAATACTTTGGTAATTTCTTTGGCCTATAGTAGGCCACTTGTAGCTACTCAATCTTGTGATCGAGATATACTTAAAAGTATAATCAATTATTCTAAGTACTGTATACTTGGCTAGTAGTTGTTTACTCTTTTGATTGTATAGCCTAATAAATACCTTTTTTTTTTTTTACATACTTTCTATAAACTTACATTGTTTGAAAATATTGATTTATAAAGAAAACATGTCAGACATGTTCTTAATTCGGAGTATGTAAATTTTTGGTAGTAAAAAAACTGGTAGTGTAGGCCTATAAAGGAATTTACAGATCTACATAACTTTTTTCCCACCATTGATGGAGTTTTCCATAATTTATTTTCCGGCAATCCATGTTTTCACTGTTATACAGTAGGGGGGCACTATGACGCTCCTTCTAGTACAGAATCTCTGGATCAAGACACAGGCGAAGAAGAAGCAGAGACGAACGAAAGCTTATGCACATGTAAAACAACACTTATCAATCATTGAACAGCATAGAAATCAAAACCTTTATAGTAAACATTTATAGTAGGCTAATCTATATATATATATATATATATATATGATGTTAAGTAAACTTAAAGAAAACCTACAAGTAAACTTGCAGTACAAAACAACAACTTCAAAACAACTTTATACTTCAAAGTGTACTTTCATAAACTAAAAAATATGCTACAAGTATTTAACTATACATTATAAGTATACCTGTTGTAGTATTATAGTTGGCTAAGCTAGACTATAGTTTGAATTAATCTCTCTTTTTTTTTTGCATGACACATGAACATTACAGTAAAGAATAGCTATTTCTGAATTATCCTGAATATTGTAAAATCATTAATTTAATGTTTAATTGAACGGAAGTGAGGTTATTGGAGCATACGTAACGTCACATCCTTTCATGGCGAAACTGGCACGAGCCCTTCACATAAAAATCAGTCAGGCTTTTAAAGACAACATAGGAAGCCAGGGAAGGTCTCGTTTTAAAAGTTTTGTTTTAAGCTGTTCATACATTGTCAATAAAAACAGCGATTAATAGGCCTTCATGAAAATTCTCACAGCTAATAGATATGAGCTATACACACATACACATCACATTTCAGTCACACCTATAATCTAAGTCAATTTTTTATTCACAATGCTTGTCTGTTCAATTTAGATTTCCTGGAAGCTTACTTAAAAGTCCTTTCCACATCACTCCAGTAACACAGAATCCAGTTAGAGAATCATTAGAAATAGAGGTTGATTGCTGTGGCATCAGATAAGAACAGATCCAGGTTTAGATAACAGGATAGAGATCACTGCACAAACGCTCATGGTTTATTGTTGATGTTTGTTCTACAATAGTAATGTTCAATAATGTAAAATAAAATAAAATAATTAATTGTAAAAAAAATTAAACAACAAACAAACAAACAAAAAAAGCCAGAAAATGCTGTAAAATACAGAAGCAAATTTCAAATAAATAAATAAATAAGAATGAGCTAAAAAAAAAAGAAAAAAGAATTGACTTAAATAGAATAGCATTTGACAGTTTCTGCTCTTTATTTTAAATCAGTTAAAGCCTTCATTTTCTGGTAATGTGACAGATAATAGATCATAAGAACTAAAAATAGATCATTTCTTGAAAAAATAAAAAAGCTGATACTCCATTATCATAGGGACAGCAGAAATAGTGTGTAAAGGTTACGTGTGTGAGATTTAATATAAAACCTTTGTTGCTTTTTTTACTACTAACAAAGAAACCCCTTATCTTACCAATCCAATGCACTTTAGAATACAGCCTAGAACTCAGACAGAAAAGGGCAAACGAAAGATAAGGAGAGGTATCGGATGAATAGAGTGTCACCTTCAGAATGTTAAGGCCAAAAAGCAGACACGGTATCCTTCAGTCTTTCTTTGCCCTGCTGGATAAAACACACCTGGGCAGAGAGAAGGATGACAAACTGTGGACTTCTACAGAGGAGCAGATGACTGAGTCAGATGGGGAGAGACTTACAGGCATCAACATAGAATGAAAGAGGTGGCAAAGCAGAAAGAGGTTTAAATTGATTTCTTTTGATTTTTGAAGAACATTTTTTAATCACGTTTACCACATTTATCACGATCATATTTCTTCCAAATTAAGCTTGAGATACTGAAGTTACAGTTCTGAGAAATACACAGGACACATAAGAGTAACGATTGTAATTGCACTGAGGAAGACAGGCCCATATTGGGAGGGTAAAACAGGTGTTGTCTTACTGTGAGAGAGAGAGAGAGAGAGAGAAAGAAGAGGAAGAGAAAGAGAGAGCGTGCCATTGTTGCAGGGATGTTCATGATTATTCGAGAGGGATCAGCAGGAGGGGCAGGTAGTACCACCGGCATGAGCGTTCCACCGGAGAGATCAGCGAAACAGGTAGAGTCATGCATGTGTGTGTTTGAATAAACTTTTGAGATTGATTTTTATCTTAACAATTTAGCTTCAGAGCTGAATATTTTAATTTATGCAATGTTAAAATACCTTATTTTATCCAAGTTTAGTATGCACAGACAACTATACATAAACCATAGACTGACTTATATGAAAAGCATAAACTCTTTGGCACAATAAAAACAAAACATTTTTCTGTTTGTTTGAGCACCCTTACCAGTCTGGCATAGCAACATTGGCACAATCAGTGATTTAAGTTTCAGGGTGGGTATATCTATTTGATTGACATTAAGTGTGTCGACTTGAAGTGGCGATAAGAGAACAGATGGCTTTGTAGGCTTTCGATTCGCTCTCGCAGTACTTCGATGGCATACACTGATCGGTCTGTGCAGCACCATTTGTCTACATTACAGTAAAAACAATACATTCAACTTTGATTGGTTCATTTAAGTTAGAAGCTGTCAGTCAAATCTTGATGGCAGTTTTAGCTCCAGCCACATTTACAAACCAGTGCTCTGACTTCACCCACTGTGGCTTTTATTTATTTTTTCTCTTAAAAATCACCCACATTGTAATCAAACTGTATATGAGCCTCATACATTTTACAAATCGTACTAAGGGTAGCACTTAAATTTTACGTGGATGAAAATGAGGCTGTGAGGGATAGATTTGCAGTCTTTTTTACATTGGCATGTGCTGTATTAATTGATCAGTCAAAATGGTTTTATGGAGTTTTTGTCCACTGAAAGTCTTTTGGAACAATCGGTATGTTGGTAAAAGTCTTTTGAACACACTTCACAGTCTTTTTCAAAAATTAAATGTGGTGCTATCTATGTAGCTTATAATTGCAGTTATAATTATCATTATAATTAGTCTTGGTTTAGGAGGTCTAACCACCTGTGCCTTCTGACAGGTCCAGGCCGCAATCAAGAAGAAGGTGGAGAAACAGAGGAAGCAAGTTGAAATGGGAGTGGTGGAGGTATTCAACAGTAATGCAAGACCTAAAGTGGGACAGAAAGTGGGAAAGAATCAGCCCATCCATCCTCCCAGCAAAGGTGGAGATGGTGAGGAGGAATTAGAAGAGGAGCACGCTGAGACCGGGGAATCAAAGGAGAAGCTGGAACTCGACCTCGTACCTATCGTTGATTCTGTTTTTGGCCAAGTAAGACAACACAAGAGCACCCCCCTGCAGGCCAACATTCATATACCAAACACATACTGCCATTTCATACCCTTTGCAGTCTTTCAGTGGTCCACTACTACCTTAAATTCTGCTAAATAAATGAATGTAAATTTATTGTTGAGTTGCTAGATCAGCTTATATGCTTGACAGGACTAGAGTGACTGTTAAACCATTACACCACTGCACCAAAGAACCCATTACGCAAGGAACTGGCAGATCTTTAGTCTGGTTATTTCTTGTTTTGCTCTGTTAGGGAGCTCTGTTGACACATGATACAGAAGGTGCCTTGCTAACCTCGCCAACTCATTTCTCTTCTATTCTAATTTAAACTACTGTAACAGTAACAGTTGAACACACACTTGAAAACCTTTAAGTTCATACCAAACATTTAGTTTGATTAAATGGTAAAACCATCATGATTTATGACTAGTATAATTTTAGTAAAAATTTTAGTTATTTAGTTATTTTTTACCTTATTAAAACAGTCAGTTAGGTGATGAGACGACAGGTTATGGAGCTGTCCTAACAAGAACGTCTGTCCATTCATGGTTCATCCACTCACAACCTGGTCTTAGCCTTTAGGTGCTGCATTCCCACACTATAGGATAACCTTGCATCCAGTGGTAATCACTTGATATTGAGCTTGGATCACCACCGTGAGCACACTAGAAACTCAATCATGCCCACTCACCTTTCTGAAAGAGGGATCATTGTTTGTTATTGTCATAATTATTTAATTGGCTTGGAGACATAGATAGCTACAAACTAATTTAGGATGATGCATTTACTGAGTCATTGTATTTAAATGAACATCTTTTCTTGCTTGTGTTTAGTCAGAAATACTGAAAAAAGGATGAACTATTACAGGTTATGTTGGTATTTTTAGCTTACATTTGCGCAGCAATTTTCATTAAAGAATTCATTGAAACCCTATCCATTAGTTTAAGTCAGCTGAGAATGGGTATTGTTAGATAAAAGGATTAACACATAGTTTAGGTTGACTAGTCTGACATCTGATTATCTTTAAGTCACACACACACACACACACACACACACACACGTCTGGTTTACTATCTTTATCTTTGTGGAGGGTAAGCAAAATGTTTTATTTCTAAATCGATTTAATAATAAATTAACCCCTTGCTACACACATATGGCATTCTTCAAAAACAAGGCTAGGTTTTGTTTTCCATCTCAGGCCAATTGAACTGTTGTGACATTATAAAAGTATTTTTAACCATGGATTTTAATTAATTCTATATAGCTATTAGAGCAAGTTAAAATATAGTAAAAACTTTTTAATGCCAAGGCCCCCAAATAAGATGATTTTGACCTACATGTAAAGATCCATTTATAATGTGTGAGGGGAAAAAGCGTTATAAAGACAATATAATCTTCGCTAAAATAATTTAATTGTCATTTATATTGTTATTGTACAGAATTTATATTATATTAAATATATATATTTTACAATACATATGTTTCCAAAGTAGTGTTTTTAAATATTGTGTAAAATATATTTGATAATTATTTTAAGTTAAACAGCCCTCAAAAGATTTTTTCCATAGACCTCCAGCACTTCCTAGTGGCCTTTTTAAAATCCTTGCTCTAAAACAACCACTTTGTGTATATGTGCATCTGTGTGTACTGCTTCTTGTCAACTCTGATAGCAAAGAAAAGACACTAATTATAGCAGCATAACCTAAAAGGATTTTCTTCTTCTGCCCTGTCATCTCTTTCTGTCAATACACACACAGAAAACTCTATGATTGCTATTACTCATGCTGTTTGCATGTGCAGCAGCTGGTGAACTCAAACACATCTGGGACTCCATAGTCCCACAATGCTCAGCTGTTCATAGAGTGACCTCACTTGACTCTAATCTGTTGGCCCAAGCAGACAAATTCTTCCTCATACACACCACAAATGCGTCATTATGGTTATTGTTATACACTACAGTATATTATATAATAAATAATAGAATTTATCTATTTGCTGATCTTTTTTTTTTTTTCAAACAGCAAACCACAATGTTGGCACAGAACCACAGTTTATTACTCAAAAGTCTATGTGTGTGTGATTAGAGTAGATTATCATTCTGGCAGGCTGGTAACACGGCAATGTCGCAGGGTTTTATTAAAATATGAGTGCGGATTAAAGAATGTTTCTATGTTCTTCTGCCCAAAGGTGTGTTTTGATTAGACTGGGATTAACACACACACTCTCTCTCTCTCACACACACACACACACACACACACACACACACACACACACACACACACGTCTGGTTTACTATCTTTGTGGGGACTCTCCATAGACGTAATGCATTTTATACTGTACAAACTGTATTTTCTATCCCCCTACACTGCCCCTGGCCCTAAACCTACCCATCACAGGAGACATGCTGCATTTTTACATTTTCAAAAAAACTCATTTTGTATGATTTATAAGCTTGTTTCCTCATGGGGACCTCAATTTAGGTCCCCACGGTGACAAGAGTCCCCATGAGTCTGTGTGCAGTCAGGTTGAAGTCCCCACCAGGATAGAAAAACATGAACACACACACACACACACACACACACCTTTGATTCACTTTTATTCTTAATTTGTCTCTTCATTTGTTACAAGCTAAACACACTTTCTTATTGGTCTATTTTTTGATGTCTGGTATCAGTTTGGCTCAGACCACTAATACAAATGCTGCAATTTTTCAGAATACATTTTATTCTGAGTACAAACATTTTAATTTAGAGAATAGTTGAAGTGAAAAATTAACATGAATTTCAGCATCTCTTATTATTTGGTTTGTCTTTATGACTTAAATGACTTAAATGATCTGTACAAATGATCACAAACTATCACATGATCAACCCCACAAAGTTGATCTAGAAATAGGGCAGAATATTATTTTTTTCCCTCAGTTTTATATAATGTTTTTTTTGTCCTATTTTCTAAGTAGTCTCAGACTTCAAAGCATATTCATAATGTAACAATTTATTGATAATTTAATCTTGAGCAATACAAAAAATGTAGTACTCCAGAAAAGAAAAAGTAGTAATTGGGGGAAAAAATATGCAAAATAGCTGAATATCACCCTGTTAATCGACCAATGCTCTTTTTTACACTTACTTGTTTCTCCTGTTTCTCAAATCTCCTTGCGCTCTCTGTACGTCATCCCATGGCTCTCCGTCTTTAATCTGGAAATGGGTGGGGGGATTAAAAGCTTCTCGTTTTCTCTTTTAATTCTCACCCTCCCCTCCCGCTCTGCATCTCTCTCTTTCAGCTTGCATACGAAATCATTTACATGGGACTGCATTCTGTGAGAAAAGTGAGTGGATAGAGAAGAGAGGAAAGAGATGTAAAAATGGCAAATATAGGGAGAAGTATGCTTGTTCTATGAAACATTAGTGTTGCTTTGACACAGTTATAAGAGAGGGTCTGAGGTGAGAAAGAATGCAAAGGTTTAAAGAGATTGTCATATTGGTTTTAGTTACTAAACAACGTGGACTTTATGTAGCTTAATATGGAAGCAGGTGACTGTTGTATTGTCACCCCACTCTATATATTATTTATATAAAAAGGAGAGGCGAGGTATCTACACTGAGGATTAAGGCATGGGAAACTGCACAAAACCATCTATGAAAAACAAAATGAAGAAGGTAAGAGAAACCTTTTTAAATGCCAGGGCCTGTGTTAAATGTAATGTTGAAATAAGACTTTAAAGGGATAGTTCACCCAAAAATGAAAATGTTGTCATCATTTACTCACCCTCACGTTGAGTCAAACCTGTATGAGTTTCTTTTTATGTTGAACACAAAAGAAGATATTTTAAAGAATGTATGTAACCAGACAGTTGACGATACCCACTGACTTTTTCCTACTATGGAAGTCAATGGGTGCCATCAACTGTGTATTATTCTTTAAAATAATTTTCTTTTGTGTTTAACAGAAGAAAGAAACTCATACAGTAAAAAACGACAAATATTTCATTTTTTTGTGAACTATCCCTTTAAGACTTTATAATCTATATATTTTGTAAAGAAAGTAATGAGTATTTTAATACCATCATAATACTTGAGTAGTTTAAAGACATGTCAAACAAATTGACTAAACTGTGCTTAATTAGATTATGTCTCAAGTAAAATTTGGCCCCACCCTAAGGGTGTGGCTGAGGGTAAAGTGGCTGGGCCCGTGGCGCCAGGGCCCCGCCCACCCGGAGAAGATGATGGAGAAAATGAAGTAACTTCTGAGTTTAAGGAGCCTCTGAATGCACTGGTCCAAAACTGCACCATGCTGCATAATATCGTCGGACCAGCATGCATCTTCCTAAGACAGGGCTTCGCACAGTCACAGCTCGTATGTACTATGAACAACTAAAACACAGTGTCTCTGCATCTACATTCTCCACCTGCATTAATAGAAAAGATCACATCATCTGAACCATTTCAGCAGTTTTCTCATCAGTATTGTGAATCATATACATTTCACTCCTGTCCACTGGTTTGTCATGCAGGGAATCAAAGGATAATTCATCATAAAGGGATTTTTGGTTTGTTTAATTTTCCCTTTTAGGGCAGGAATTTGTTCAGTAGCCATCAAATGTTGTCCAATAGTTTATGCTCTCCATGCAAGGCTACATTTATTTTGATACAGTACAGAAATATTGTGCAATATTACAATTGAACAGTTTTCGATTTTAATATATTTTAAAAAATATAGTTTATACCTGTGATGGAAAAGCATCATCACTCCAGTCTTCAGTGTCAACAGATTGTTGCTTAATTTTTTATGGAAATTACTATACTTTTTTCAGGATTTGTAGATTAATAGAAAGTGCAAAAGGACAGCATGCATTTATTTTAAATATAAATATTTTTATTTTATTTTTTTTTAAACATACATGCATTTACTGTCACTTTTGATCAATTAATGCACTTTCGCTAAATAAAAGAATTATACATCTTTTGACTTAATTTAACATTGATTAAAAAAAAATGTCTCTGGTTGAGATGAATGACAATGGATTTTTAACAATGCTTTTTATTAAATAGTCACTGTGAGGATATGATATTCGGTTAACTGAGCAAGAATTCTGCCCTGGATTTGTGGCATATGTAATCCACTGATTTATGCATATGTACTATATGGTATTGTGTATTATAGATAAAGCTGTAAATGGAAAAGAGAATTATCTATGGGATTTTCTCATGTGGCACTCTGTTTAACCTCATCTGCTCTCTATGCTTTGTGTGTATCTCTGGGCCCTCCTCAAGTTAAACCCCCAATCTCCTTATCGTTTAGCTGTTGCCAGACCAGACTTTCACTGTGTAATCTAATGACAACATGTCACTTCATTATTACACATTTGAACCAGTCTTCAAACTCGCATTTTGTCCCATTTTCTCATTTCCACATTCTTCGATTTGATTATTCTGATAGAGAGAAAGAGATCATATCAAACAGAGACATGTCTTAATGCATCAGTGTTTAACATCTTTCTTACGTCTCTTGATTTAACAGGACAGGGAACTGCGGCCAGAAGAGATAGAAGGTATTCACAGAAACCACACAGCTCACCCAAGAGTCAGATTGGAAAAACATCCTCTTCATGCATTTCAACCTCTCTTTACTTTTATTTATACAGAACTAAGAGAAGCCTTTAAAGAGTTTGATAGGAACAAAGGATACATCAACTGCAGGGATCTGGGCGAATGCATGCGGACGATGGGATACATGCCGACAGAGATGGAACTCATTGAGCTGAGTCAACAAATAGGTGAGTGAGAGCACATAGTCCAAAAGTCTGAGGCCATAATAAAAATCTGGGATTTTTAATTGAACAAAAGTTTACACTCTTCTGATTTAAAGGGATAGTTCACCCCAAAATTCGAATTATACGTGTATATGTCTTCCTTCTTTCTGATGAATGCAATTGGAGTTCTATTTAAAAATATATCCTGGTTAATCCAAGCTTTATAATGGCAGTAAATGGCTGCTCAAAATTTGAAGCCCAAAAAAGTGCATCCATCCATTATAAAAGTAATCCACACGGCTCCAGGGGGTTAATAAAGGATTTCTGTGGCTAATCGATGGGTTTGTGTGATAAAAATATTATTTATTTAACATATTTATACATATTTAACATGTTATAAAGTAAAATATCTAGCTTCTTCCACACTGCCTTCCGTATTCAACTTACGAAGAAAGTGTAACGCCTCTCACAGTTCAAAATGCTTACACTACAGCCAACGTTTTTTTTTTTTTTTATATATGGAAGGCAGCCCCGGAGCCATATGGATTACTTTTATAATGGATGGATGCACATTTTTGGGGTTCAAATTTGGCTTGAGGGTGAGTAAATCATGGGATAATAATTCATTTTTGGGTGAACTATCCCTTTAAGTTGTTTTGTTAATAATAAAATTATAAAATGTAATTTTAAAGTGTTTTTTTTTTGTATTAATTGTAGAGAAGAACATTTTGTAATACTGTAGAGAAGAATAAAAAGTAGAAAAAAATCAGTGTTGTTTAAAGACATTTATTCTCTATATTTTTAAAGGTGGGGGTAAAATTGACTTTGAGGACTTTGTGGAGCTCATGGGCCCCAAAATGCTGGCAGAGACAGCGGACATGATCGGAGTCAAAGAGCTGAGAGATGCCTTTAAAGAGGTACACACACACTCACTTTGTTGTGTTTTAATTTTTTATTAAGACTTTCTATAGACATAATGATTTTTATATATTTTACAAACTGTATATACTATCCTCTACCCCTAAACACCGAAAACTTTCAGCATTTTTATATTTTCAAAAAACATAATTTAGTATAATTTATAAGCTGTTTTCCTCATGGGGAACAAAAATGTCCCTACATGGACAATAATTTAGGATATTGCCATCTTTGTGGGGACATTTTATCCTCATAACGTCGGGTTTGGAACACACACAGACAAACACACACACACACACGCACGCACGCACGCACACACACACACACACACACACACACACACACACACACACACAGCTGTTTTGATTGGAGTCTTATCAGAATTTTACCGGTGTGCAGTTTGATTCCAATGGTGATGGGCAAATCAGCATCACAGAACTGAGAGAAGCCATGAAAAAGCTGATGGGAGAACAGCTGAAACCCAAAGATATTGACGATATACTTCGTGATGCCGACCTCAACGGGGACGGACTGGTTGATTTCGAAGGTGAGAGAAGTATTGACAAATAAGGACGACTAATATTTGCATATCTTAGCATTTTCAGTTTACCTCACTGAATACACACACACTGTTTTGATTGGAGTCTTACACACACAGCTGTTTGATTAAGGTCTTATCACACATTTTACGGTTTCTTATTCAACCTTCCAGAATTTGTGAGGATGATGTCACGTTGACAGACGCCACACATACATTTTACAGAAGACTTTATTTAAATCTCAAGACAACTCAAAGGACACATGGTGCAGCTATCTGAATGTTTTGATGGCCTCAAGAGATACAATTTGTAAAAATATTTTTAACTTTAAGTAAGCATTATTAAGCGTCAATGTAGTTATGTTGTAATTGTACTGTTTAATTTGTATTTTCAGAGATATATTTGTCTGATTACAAGTGTATTGAATTTGTATAGTGTGCTTAATTTTTTAAAATAAAATAATTTGTTTTATAATGTTTTGATGACAACCTGTTCATGTCTCTTCTCTAGATAGCAATGGAGCAGACTGAATGAAACACTAGAGGGCAGTATGTGTTTGCCCGAAACCTTCCACTTCTGTTCTGTCCATTGCTGATAGTCCTATCATGAAATGTAATTTAACTATCCTCAAGGACAAAGACCTTTTTTTTCTCTTAACTTTTAGCCATTTGCATTCATGAATAAGGATTTTATTAAAATTTCAAGCCATAAAATAAGTTAAAACTGAGCAATCCATGTATAACTTTATATTTGATATAAAAATGTTTATGAAATTTCCATGTTTAGAAACGGCTACTTCCCACACAGGCAGAGCTAAAGAGTCTGGAATGTTTTTTTGTTTTGTTTTTTGTAGATGCAGAAGCGGTAATATGACGTGTTCACCCCTACGTCACTGGTATCCCCAGAGCATGTAATCATTGAAGCAATGTTGAGTCAGTGTTGATGCGTCAACGCTAATTGAATAAACATTACAAAGTGATGTTGCTTTAGCATCACTCATGCACCCTCAGTTAATGTTGAAGCTATATGGATATTTTAACCACAAATCAATTATAAAAGCATTGATTCAACATTACAAAGTGATGTTTTTCAACATCCCTTTGCACCCTCAGTTAATATTGAAATAATGTTGAGATTTCAAACATAAATCAACGGTAATAGCATTGATTCAATATAACAAAGTATTTTTTTTTAAATCACTTTTGCACTGTTGAAACAATGTTGAGATTTCAACCCCAGATCAATGATAATATAATTGATTCAACATTACACAATACTTTTTCAACATCAGTTTTGCAAAAAATCATTTGTAGTATCATTGAAAAAACAACACTGATGTTTGTTCAATATCACATTTGCAGTCGCATTTAATGTCGACTAGTGGTGAAATAAAAATGGTAATGATAATGCAATTGAATCAACATTACATCATGATGGATTCTACATCACTGATCAATATTGAAATTAACAAAAATTATCATCAAAAAATGATCAAAAAATGTATCACAGTGTTACAATGTGATATTGATTCGAGATCACTTTTATTGAAACTAAAAATACAACTGAAATGTAATGACAACATAAAACAATGTTGCCACCTGATGTACCAAGTTAATATATCAACTACACTTCAATGGACCATTTCAAATTGGGAGAAAACCTTTTAAAGTATAAATGACGCTTTCTCAGCAGTTGAGTCCATTTATTTAATTGAACAGTTTTACCACAATCAGTGACAAAAAAGATATAAAAGATCCTTATTTAAAAAGTAAGGGGGAAAAATAGGACAAAAGCATTACAACCTTTAAAAATAAAATTAGTTTCAGAAGTCTGATGTCATTATAACTACAGGTGGTCCAGCGGTTCAGGTTTTGAAACCTGGCTTGCATCAGGCGACTGCCTCTTTCCTTATAGGTTTTCTGAAATCTAAAATAGAAAGCATAATGCTACTTAAGAACAAGTCAATTCAGTTGTCATAGTCACATTCAAGAATGTTAATATACTAATCACAATATGATTCACTTAAAAAAAAAAAAAAAAGGTTTCTTAACAGAAAATATAATAAGAATATAAAAGAATAAAAGAGGTTATAGGTTTTTTCAACAAAGTTATTTAAAGGGATAGTTAACCCTGAAATGAAAATCATAATTTACTCACCCTCATTTCGTTCCAAACCTGTATGAGTTTCTTTCTTCTGCTGAACACAAAAGATTTTAATGAATGTTGGTAACCAAACAGTTTACGGTTTGCCATTGATTTCTAGAAAAAAATACTATGGATGTCAATGGTTACTGTAAACTGTCTGGTTACTATCATTCATTAAAATATCTTTTGTGTTCAGCAGAAAAAAGTAACTCATACAGGTTTGACACAACTTGAGGGTGAGTAAATTATGCCAGTTTTTATTTTAGAGTAAACTATCCCTTTAAGCTGCAAATTCACCTTATGTAGACCTTAATCTCTTTAAATATCACAAAATAGCCATGCCAGTCACTCTCTCAATAAACACAAGTCAAGACAAAAACACTTTTTTTTAAAATTTGTGTTTCAGTGTAAACAGGCTAAACTGAACGGAAATCAGTTATATTCCCTAAATGTAATAGTGATTCAGGAATATGAATAATTGCCTGATTAATTAAGGGAGCAGCAGATAAGGCAGAGGTCAGGCGATTATGCTGTTAACAATAACTCAATGTATAATCAATGTCAGCATTATCAGAAGGGTGCTTCTCATATCTTAAATTGTCCATCTTCATCTTACAGTCTATGGATTCACTACAAGAAGAGACAACTGTCCATCTTGCCTGCACTTTTTTCACTCCTCCCCTCACTGTTGACGCCTAGCCTCGGCTGAATTTCAGATGAGGCTCATCTCAAACAAGCCTATAGACATAGGCTCAATCTGAAATCGATCACAGCCGCAGCCGATGTCGAACACACCTTGTGTAGGATGCACCTGTGTTTTCTCACATAATGAAGAAGCATTGATTAGGCTACTGAGAAGTGCACATGCTAAACCAAAATGGCCGTTTACCAATCAGTGGCCAATTTCAAACTACAATAAATGTTTTTCAACCATTTTTTCAACAGACTTGCTAAACTTGTGAAGGCCCACCCCTAAACCAAGCCCCCAGTGGATTCGAGCAAATCGGGTAAAGCGATTGAAAATGCCCATAACGCCCCACTGATTGGGAAACACCCATGATCTCACTTTCAATGCTGAACCAAAATGATGATTTGGATCAAAACTCAGCATTGTATTAATGTTGCCATGCTGTCTGGGATCATCTGTCTGAAGTGGTGATGAGTTGCACTAGCTTTCTCCTGTTTGGCCATTTCTTATAGGCTATTAAAGAAAAGCTTTTATTTGACCGGCACTGTGGACGTTTGGCGGTCTGACCTGACATGTCTTTCTTTTAGAGGCGGTAATGTGAGGCTTCTAGCTTGCGTCAATAGTATCATCTGACTCCTAACTCGGACAGAAAAGATGACCGTATTGCACTTGCTCTTTTCAGTATCACACCAACATCTAGTTGTTTTGTATTTGGTTTTTTTTGTAGTTGAACCGAATCTGATATCAGCTGTTATCAGTGTGTTGTGAAGGAAATTTGTAATTAATAATCATAACTAACATTCCTTTTTCTTTAAGGATTAACATTTATATGCTTTTGAAAACCAAATGTCCCCAACACTTGGGCCAATGGTACTATGTGTTGCAGGATGCCGATTAACCACTACACGGCTGTCTAAATTGCCTATAAATATATAACATCATGACTTGAGCAACAAGCTTAAGTTATCAATAAATCCAAATTTACAAAAATGTATCTAAATTTATCCAAATTTATAGGCCTAACAGAAAATTACACTTAAGAAGAACCAATCATATTGAAGAAAAATTATGTAATGAATCCTGGCACCTTTACCATCCAATTGATCTATATAAATTGTACTCTGTTGGTCACAAGGATTCTCTGTGGTTGATATGGCCATTCCAGCTTAAAGCATATTTAAAGACTCCCCAAGTTAATTAAACCTTCAACAGACAAGAGTGGAAAATTGTCAGCAAAAAAGAACCATTTCATGTCACTTTTTATATAATCTCGACATAAGTAAAATATATCCAAAGGATTTTTTTCAAAATGTTATATAGTTTAGATTGGTGTCTCCCAGGATAAGTTGTCCTATATTAAAAAAGTCATCAATATTTCTATGATTTATTTATTGCAATATGAATGGCATGTCTAAGTGTAATTGAGGTGTAATTGAGCAGGACTTGAACCTGGGTCCGCCGGCATGATATTCGGATGGTCTAACAAGGAGGCTAAAGGCTGCAAACTATAGCATCAGTCGCTAGTGTCTCTTGAGATCAGAGGAGTGAGGTTTACTCGCACAGCAACTACTAGCTGGCCTCCGTTACACTCACCCCCCTAAACCTCACTCCCATCCAATGTAACCCCTCCTGTTTGAACCACCCACTCTAAGCGGGACTCTAACTCAGGCCCACCGGTATGTGAGTCAGACGCTCTGACAAGGAGACTAAAGGCTGCAACCCGACAGTTGCTAGAGTGTCTCTTGAGATCAGAGGAGTGAGGTTTCCTCGTAGAGCAACTACATGGCATTTACATTTCAAGTATTTTTACACTGCTGAACTCTCGTCTTCAACCTCAGGGTTGGGCAACTCTAGCCCTTGAGGTCCACTGTCCCACAGGGTTTAGCTCCGACCCTAATCAATCACATAATGTAGTTGAAGACTTTAGTACGATTTTTTTAGGTGTACTTTGTACCATAAAATGAGCAGTCACGAAACCCTGCACAAATAAATATCTAGTTAAAAAATATAATTTCAACATGTGAATATTAACATTTGCACTTTTAATTTTTTTAAACTCAAAATGGATAGATTGAGAAGGACGACTGTTTACAGGGGGCCTAGAGGCTAGCAGGTCCTATAAGGATCTTCCATTATGGCCCCAGTCCTGGAACAAGATTTCTATTGGCCTCCCAACCAGTCACCCCAGAATTGCGCAAATTAATGCAATAACCTGTACAGGCAGGGGCCCAGTTTAACCTGAGACACCGCAACATATGACTTAATTGTATTTTTCAACATCTTAAGACAATGTTCACAATCAATATTAGCAGTTGTTTTCATTTTTTGCTGAAGAAAAGTATGATTAATATATGCCTACTTTCTACAAAGTCAGAATGTTCAGCACCAAACAGTTTGCTTTAGGACAAACTGAAAAAACGAGCACAGAAAATTTGAACCAAGTCATGTGTCCCACAATCTCCAAACAGACACAACTATGATAACAGTTAGATGAAAAAATATTTTAATCTCCTAAGAGATTAAAGAGCATGTATCCTGTGGTGCACTAAAGTCAGGTCTATACAGGGGAATTTTGGCATAGACGTACTCTATTCAACATATATTCTTTAAAATGTAATTATTATAATTATTATATATGCTTAATTATGCTTTAAAATCAGGATGTAAGCCTACAATATGTAAACTGAAATTATATTTTACACTCCTGTGAATATACACCTCTGTTTTCCTTCTTACTATTGCAAATTTCATTCAGGGCCTCATGATTATTATTAACAGCCATGATTAAATATGCATGACGTGAACAGACTGACAAAGACGAAAGTTTGTTATCAAGCTTTTAGGTTTTTATTGAAAAGGTGACCAGGATTCTGTACAGCAAGCAAAGAGAGATTTCTAGGGCACAGGAGCTTCACTCTCCTCATCCCTTCATCTCTCCCTCTCTCTTTCAATCCATCCTCCTGGGGTAAGAGGGATGCGGGCAGGGGAAAGAACGGATGACAAAAAAATTTCAATAAATTATGGAAGGAAAAAAAAGAAGCCATGACACAGGAGAGAAAGAGAGGAGAGGAACTAGGGAGGAAGAGGGAAGTGTGTTTATCGGTGCCTCCACCAGGCACAGAGACACTCAGAGGCCTGGGAGGATCACTGCCCCGCTGGGCTTTAAGAGCTCGACAGACACAGACTGCAATGTGAGTCAGGGAGTCTGTCACCCCGAAAACATCCGTCCCTCATAATGGCAACATGGGGAAGATGCTGCCTCTCAGACGTCTCTCCTCCTCTCCTTTCTCTTGCGCCCTTCTCCCTCTACTCCACCTCTCGCTTCCTCTCCTGGTCTGGCCCTCACTTGCTGGCCATGGTGTAGCAGCCGCAGGGTGCCACTGCATGTCACGGATACGCCTCACAGACTGAAACTGAGGACAACGGGCGCCGTACTCGTTAAAGTGTCTGTATTCGCCCTTCTCCAGCAGGTACTGGCTGCCGCGGTATCCGGGGTACTGATAGCCCACCCAGCTGAGGAAAAAAAAAAGTCTGCTGGTTAGTTTGTGCAGCCTTGATATTCAGTTAGCTTAAACTAATTTACATACAGTATTTAAATCAGGTTTGTTATAGTTAACTAAAACCATTTTTTTTTTGTTACTTGAAATTAAATAAAGAATTAAAGAACTTTAACTTTATCTCTAATTTCCATTTAGTTTAACTTGATGCACTAAAGTATCTACCAGTAAAATTGAAAGAAAAATTGACAAGAAATAGACATTTTAAAATAATAACAACAAATACTAATATAAATGACTCAGCAAAAATGAAATGAAAATATTAAAAAAACTGATTCAAAATATTATTAAAAACAATAAAATAATCTAAATTGTACTAAAATAACTGATTTAAACCCTTAAAAGTAACAAATGTAACCCTTAATTCTTTAATATTGTAATTAAATCCACAAAACATATTATGCCAGATTGTTATTCTTATTATATCTATAACTATAATTATACATTTTAATACGTTTTTTGACAGCCACATTTGCCAATGCTGACAAGCTTTTTGAAAGTGCACAGAGGGTTTGTCTGAGTAAAACCACAGGTGCTTTACACTTACGTTCCACAGCTGACCATGATGCTGCCAACTCTGTCGGTGAATCCGTAGGAGAACAGGCTGGGAACGTCATCATCCATGATCTCCATCTTGCGGCCCTTGTACTCGCCAACCTCATACAGGCAGATCTTGTGCTTCTCAGGATCCTGCGGGATCAAGAAAGTGGTCAATGCATTTGGAATGCATTCAAATGACTGGCCTGAAGGCGTGAGAGCATTGTGTGTGCATTTACACACCATTCTGACGGGTCTGAAAGAAAGCAGGTAGTCGTTCTTCTGACAGTTGCTCCAAGAATCCCAACGAGGATACTCGCCCTTCTCCAGGATGTACATCTCACCGCAGAAGTTCATCTGCTCAAAGCCCACAAAACTGCAGAGGGGCGCATGAAGATGTGAGTGAGATATGTTATTCTTTCTAAAAATGTGTGTTTTATATAGATGCAGACTTTACGGTGATGCTTACGGTCCACACTCCACACGTAGTGAGCGAACTCTGTCCATGCCCATATCACAAACGTTCATGCACTCTGCGTTAATCTCAATCATGCGACCCTGGAAGTTCTCCTGGTCAAACACATGCATCTAATGGAGAGAGAGAAACCTGTTAGTGTAATGTTAAAGCAACGTCCAAGCATAGGAGACGTGCACGTGTGTATGTTTATTTAAAAGAGTTACCCTGTAGGACATCATGCCCATCTCGGACTTCTTGCTGTGGGCTGCCTTGCCGTCGGTCTGGGAGGCAGTCTTTTTTTCTCCACTGGAAGACATGATGCCTGGGGTAAAGTTAAGAATAGAGAATTAATAAAAAGGAAATTCGTATAATTGTTATATAGCTTAGAATTGCGAAACTGAGAGAAAAAATGAAAGAGATGGAAGGGGCAACCACTAGTATACAAAATATTTGATCATATCTATGCCAGAAGAGAGGGATAAAGTGTTTTGGAGATGAAAAGTCAAAAACATATGTTTGGAATGGATGTAGGGGGTCTCTGGGGGAAACAATATTAAAGAGGTAGGGACAAAGGGGAAGTGCAGGGTGACGGTGTTCATTATGGCGATGCAAATCAAAACCAACCTCTTATACTCTCCAAGCTTTTGGTTAAAGTTTTATGTGTATGTAAGTGGATATTCTGCTGTCTTACCTGTGTGCTCAGTGAGTGTGTGTCCTTACCAGGTTCACTCTGAGAGTGTTTGCATCTGACCATGCCCGCAGCTCTTATACCCTGGCGCTGAGTCTGTGAGGATTACACTGACACAATGAAACATGCCGTGTTCAGCAGACTCACAGAAAAGAAGCCCCACATCATCAGCACAGAGTGAGAAAGAGAGTGTGTGTGTGTGTGTGTGTGTGTGTGTGTGTGTGTGTGTGTGTGTGTGTGAGAGAGAGAGAGAGAGAGAGAGAGAGAGAGAGAGAGAGAGAGAGAGAGAGAGAGAGAGAGAGACAGAGAGAATGAAATAGTATAACTTTCACATATCAATATGGGGGCAAATGCTTATTTTTAGAGGGACTGAAATTGAACGAATAACTTTGATGGTGAAGATTTTTGTGCTAATTTACCAATGATTTACCAATGATTTACAAGGGAAATGTTTCTTGGACTTGTGCTGTACACATAACCTACTCACAATATGGTTGTTCTACAAATAATTATATAAATGAATAAAAGTAAAAAGTAAAAAGGCGACATTACAAATGTAGCTATTAAAAACAGAAAACATTATTCAACAATTAACCGTTAATATAATATGAATATCGGGTGGACATGCCCCCCTTAATGATTATAGTAATGAAGTTAAATTACTTTTATACTGATCTTTTAAAATTGGTAGCTTTGTTTTGTTATTGATCCAATCATGGGTGTCCTGTTTTTTTTTTTTTTTTACATTGAAACTTTTACATTTGATCCCCAGAATCTTGAGTGAAATGGGTGAAAACTTGTATGAAAATCAGCATCAACTTTCCTCGCTTGCACCCACAGCAGCTCAGATACATCTTTTCAAACCCACACTCAGCTGGAGCAAGTTCACTCAGATAATCCCATCATTTTGGGCTCATTGTGAGCAGGAGTGCTGACCTGCGCGAACATACTGGGGCCAAACCCTTTGTGTCTCCTGCTTTCACCCAAAACGCACTGCACTTGTCAGTGAATGGGCTCACAACACCCATGTGGCACTTCTATAGTATGTGCTGAGCTGGCGACCCTGTAGCCTGTCCCTGTAGTCCATCACAAGGCAGGCCACGAGCACCGCGCGCACAATGGCGAGTGCGCGCATGCGGCGGTCAAAACTGAAGCGCCAGGTTCTCTCAAAGCTCCACGCGAAACCGGCGTTAAAGCGCGTGCCACTCTCGAGTTTAGTGACTAAAACGGTAAGATCCCAAATTACCTCTCACCGAGCTCATGGCACAATTATAAACTTATTATGGTCTTCTGTACCAACATCTTCTCAGTATGGCCACATTACGCGAATGGTTTTGATTTTACAGCTAACAATTGTATTTACATTTTAATAAAGCATTTTATTATTAATAAAATACCCAATTAATATAATACGGAGATTATTGGATGTTGGAAGTAACTGTTTTTAAAAGTAATATGATAAAGAACAGTTTACTTATAATACTTATAAAAATGATTGTTCATTTCTCAATCTGTATCTAATTATTTTTTATTTATATTTAATATGTTTTTTCCCCCCGTTTGTTTTTAGATATAAATATGTATAGGTTCAATCGATTCGGCATGATGCAGCCCATGATCAGCTCTGGCATGGGAATGGCTCCTTTCTTCAAGGTAAACTGTCATTAAACAAACACATTCAGTCTTATCTTTACCCATCTTTAATCTCATATGTTTGGAATGGATGTGACCTTTAAACATATTTGTTGTTATAGTAATGCATATGGATCAATAGAATATGCTGTCACTATGTTGTCACGTCAATGTCATACAATTTAAAACCTATTTAAGTCATGTATTTGAGTACCTTTTGTATTTATATTATAAGACAGCAAAATGTTCACACATTTTACATTTGTGCTTCTGCTGTCCTAGGTGACTGTGTTTGAGCAGGAACACTTCCAGGGAAAATGTCAGGAATTCACCTCAGAATGCTGCAACATTCAGGAGTGTGGCTTCGACAACATCCGTTCTATTCGCGTGGAGAGTGGCGCGTGAGTATAGTGTTTGTTAAATGAATTTCCACCAATAGTATGTGCCCATGTATGACTGGATGTTCTTTTCCAATAGCTGGGTGGGTTATGAGCACCATGACTTCCAGGGACAGCAGTTCATCCTGGAGAGAGGAGAGTATCCTCACTGGGATTCCTACAGTGGAAACCTGTCCTATCATGTGGAGAGACTCATGTCTTTTAGACCTGTCTACTGCGCTGTGAGTTATTTATTTCCTTTCTTGTACTTGAAATCTTAAAAGTACAGGTGAAGTTCTAATTAATCTTTCAATTAACTGCCAAAGCATATAAGCAGCCACTCACTTTGCTCCGGCATCAGCTGTTTTGGCATCCCTCTACCTCTCCAGCTCCATTAACATAATTAATGCATCTTGCTACCAGATTCATCTTCTTAGTATTAGTATCTAAGTTCGAATTGAAGCTGCTTCCTCAAGCCCCTCCACTGCGCACAGCAAGCCAAATAGATTTAACCATAATAGCTTAACGATTATATGTGCTTGCTGATATTTAATAATTATTAGACAAGCTTTAGATAAAGTAGCATTTGACTGGTCATGCGATCTCAAAATGGCAGCCCCAGTGAAGTGAACTGCTCCATGGAAAAACAAAATATAAGAATCAAAAAGTCAATACCCATTGTTTCAAAGCAGCTTTACAGAAAGTTTTGATATTAATGTTTATACTATCTTAATTTCTTCAAGCCTTATAGTCACACATTTAGCAGATTAGAGCCGGGTGATAATATCGTTTAAATTTTGCAAGCAATCAAGCATTTGTATTTGTAATATAGTATATATTTACCATTTAGCGATGACATAATCACACAGCCATTTTTTTTTCTCTCTGCTATAGCATATTGCTTTATGTGAGTTTACAGTATGTAAAATTTGATGTACTATATATCCAACTTTTAATATATCGCTGTGACAATAAACAGTCAAGCAGTTGAGGTTTACTGTATATTATAGTTTAAGGTATGTGCACTGTATGTATCAAGGCAATGTTGGATATACTTTTAGCTTTTATTAGACTACTGTTATGACTGGAGTCTTACATATTCAAAACACTATTTATTAATCTCTTACACTTTTTTTTATAAGGTAAAAAATGAATGCCTGCACCTTTATATAATGTTATGTGATATGTAATCTTGAATATGTGAATATATGGGGTCAAACACTCTGTCACTCTCCCTCAGTCTCACCAGAGCAGTCGCATGATGATCTTCGAGAGGGAGAACTTCTTGGGCCGCAGAGCGGAGGTGTGTGACGACTACCCCTCTCTGCAGGCCATGGGATGGTGTGGCCCTGAAGTGGGCTCCATGCATGTGCAGTGTGGCGCGTGAGTCTCTTCTTCATATTTTCTCTTTATTCATTTCCTTTCAGCACAGAAATACCTGACCCTCATTTCTCCATCTATGTGTGTAGTTTTGTGTGTTACGAGTTCCCGGGATACAGGGGAAGGCAGTACATCATGGAGTGTGAGAGGCACAGCGGAGACTATCAGCACTGGAGAAACTGGGGTTCCCACAGCCAGACCCCTCAGATCCAGTCCATCCGCAGAATCCAGCACTAAGAGCTCAGCCTTACCAGGGGACACTACACCAATCACCCTGCCGCCCGACAAACATGCTTTACACACACTGATTTTCCTAAAGAGTGTCTTTTATTGCTATTCCACATGGCACACATACCATTGTGTCTTACACGAGGGTGCCAATCACAGTTACCGACAATGACTAATGTCAGGTGCTAAAACAACACCTTCCCGAGGTGCTCAACACAACCAATGCAAACCAAGCTAAGTTAGGCCATATCCTGGATGGGGACTGGCTGAGAGCAGCTCAGGTGTAATGTGTAGGAGGAGGGCAAAAACATCACAAATAAATGATTAATAAATAAACCTGTTCACTTCAGTGACTCTGTTCTGTGCAGTTATTTTGTGTGAGGTGTGAGTTCCACAAGGTATATTAATTTTATTATAACCTAGTTCATTACACAACAGCATTAAGTTTTCAAATAAAAATGAATTAATAGTATTTGACCACAAAATTAGATATTTGAAACGGTACTATTTGAAAAGTTTAGGTAATATATTACACATTCAATTAATAGTAAATCACTGCTGATGCATCTGTGATGTACTCAAAATCGTTGCACTTTTTTGTGTGATTATTTTGATAGAACAGTCAGTAATAATGGAGAAATTGTGAATCAGTGTTGATTCATCACATGTATGATGTAAACTCAGAAATCAGATTTTTTTAGTTGATTGGTGTTTTTTGCCTGCTGTCCAAGACAAATCAAACTTTTGTAAAGTAGATTATTTTATTCTATAACTATACATGATTTAGTATTATCGGACATGCAGAAACCTATATTTGAACACAAGAACAACTAGGGTCGGTTTCATGTCTTTATTCTGAACATGGGAAACAACAAGAAAACTGCAGACATTAATAGCAGTCTTAATATTCATAAGGCATAGTTGTCACACAAATAAACAACTTTAACATTGAGAAAATGTCTGATGCCTGAAACTGAAGCCACCAAAGTCAAAATAGCAAATACTGCTAACTGTCACATTTGTGTAAACTGTGTTGAATAATATACAGGGAAACTGTACCGTGTTCTACAAATATGCACCAATGCACATTTATTCAGAACTCTGAAGCTAAACAGTATTTGTACAGAAATATAACAGAACAGTAACGGAAATTTGTACATGCTTAATTAGATCCTAAACTTATCACATCAATCTCGTAGTCTTCGTCCTCGTCGTCGTCGCCCTCCTCTGTGCTGAGCGCAATGCCCACAGTGACAGGCAGCACAGGGAAGACCTCGGACAAAGAACCAGAGACCTCCACAACATCAACATCCTCGTCCTCCTCTGAACTGTCTGCGGACCCTTGTGTGTTTCTGAGTTTCTCAAGAGGCACGGTGGGGTCCAGTGCATGCGAGACAAAATGCATGTCTGATGTGTTTTTAACAATGACGCCTTCTGTGCTGCATTTTTGTAAAAGAGAATCATTGGGAGAGTCGGCAGTCTCAAGTCTTGCTTTGTTGTAGCTGTTCTCCATCAGTCTTTCTCCATTTGACATGCTGCAATCTGTGAGTAAAGAATAATTAGATATCAGCCAAATCATTACAAAAATCTCTAGTATAAGTAAATAACTGAATTGTTTTGAGCTCTTACCTTTAGCTGAAGGCAGAGTCTGTTGAAGGCATATGCTCATCTGATTGCCAGCCTCCTTCAATCTCCCTTTAGTTTCCTCAACTTTTCGGGTTATTCTGTTATTTTTTTGCTCTTCGACCATAATTCTATCATTCTTCTCTTTGTTGTCAGTCATTTTTACCTCAGCTCCATGCTCTTGCGTGTTTGTCAGCCTCTCCTTTCCTCTCCGTTTTATCACAGTCCGCATTCTGTGATCTTCTCCCTTTCGCACTTCCTCTTTGTTCTGCTGATTTTCCAAGATCTTTTTCATTAATTCAAAAGCAGAAAGAGCTGGGAGGACCCAGTGGTTTTATTCTTTGTGACTGGTCGTTTGGGTTGTGAAGTCCCTGTACTGCACTGCACCTCAAGAAGAGTCTTGGTCGTGTCTCTTTTAGCATGACCCACTTGTATCTTTTGTACAAGACTGGACTCTTTGCGATCATGCAACTCTGAGGACTTTGACCCATCTAAAGTCTTCTGTACGGTCTTTTGAAACGTTGTTTTTGTGGCACAATTCACACTGCGAGCACTGGCAGTGTTTATAACTTTCCTCAATGCGTTCGCAACACTGCAGCTTGAGTCAACCGTGCTGCTGGTACCTTTTTGCTCACTGTGCACCTTTCTTGTTCGTCCTTTTTTCTCCCTCGATAGAGACGCTTCCACCTTTGGCTTCACTAGTTGTTCTTTTTTCCTTTCTCTCTTCCATTTTACTGGGAGCTCGTTTTTCTTAGGCAGTTCTTCAAAAATTTCCAGCTTCCTCTTCCTACTCTGGCTTCTGGTTATCCTGCCAGTTTTAGTCTTCTCTTCACCTTGCTGTGCTAGTGATTTCTCCACTGTCACACCTGACACCTGCCAATTACCTGATGGTTTCTGCGGTTTATGAACAGATGAGACTTGTGGTCTGCTCTTGGATAATGAGACGTCTGACCCCTGTGTTGTTGTGTTCATAGAAGTGGCTTGCGCATTTGATGTGTTTGTATGTCCACAGGTCTGGCTACCATCTGTTACGTTGGGCACCATCCCATCTCGAACATCTAAATCGCTTGTGCCAACGTGCTGCTCAAATGTTCTCAGAAAACTATCAAGTATGTCAGTCAGCTCACCTTCAGATTGTGGTTGGACTATACCAAGATCTGTGAGCTTAACCGAAGACTGCGCTCTTGCATGATCCATGTTGGAATCAACAGTGGCGGTATTCGTTACTCCGTGCTGATTGTTGGGCATGAAAGGGAGCTCAGCAATGATGTCATCTATTAGCCAGTCCATTGGCTGAGCGAGGGTGGTCTGATTGGTTGCTGGGAGAGATGCGGTGTGCATCAGGGATGGAGCTGGAGGGTTCATGGTTTTCTGCTCAGGTGTTGATGTTACACTGAAATTTCTGGAAACATTTTGTTGGGGCAAGGGATGTTTGCGGGGGCGCCCTCTTCGTCTTGGAGGCGGGTATCCTGCAGAAAAAGTGACAAGTGTTTTATTTCAGAGAATATTAAAGTAACTGCTTTGTTTGCATTTACAATTTGAAGGGGTCATGAATTTTTTTTATAATCGTTTTTAAAGTTTGGGGTTGGAAATATCTTATGCTAACCCAGACTGAATTTATTTGATCACAATTTATTTGAATATATTTTTAAATGTAATTTATTCCTGTGAATTTTCATCATCATTACTCCAGTCTTCAGATTCACATGATCCTTCAATACACTTCTTATTATCAATGTTGAAACCAGTTGTGCTGCTTAATATCATGATTTTTACAGGATTCTTTGATGAGTAGAAAGCGATGACCAGCGTTTATTTGAAATAGAAATGTTTGTAAAATGATAAATGTCTTCACCGTCACTTTTGATCCTTTCTGGTCTTTCTAATCCCAGACTTCTGAATGGTAATGTATTTTTAATATTTTTTTTTACACACAAGCAACATGTGTCATTGCTATCATCTATTGGACATTGTGGAAATTCTTAATGAGACAAAGTCTCAATTCTCAATGAATGGTCTTATCTGATCTAGGATAATGTTTTGAGCACTGCAACTTACATGTATGTTTCCATGTATTCAATAAGCAGATACTCTTATTTAAAGTAAGACTTTTTCAGCTTTTTTTTCCTTCAAAGATCTAGGACATTTTGATTAACCATGATATGATTCATTTAAATAATTTATTCAAACAGTAAAGTGAAAAAAAAAAATCAAGGATTTTTGTTATATTTTAGTCATACCTCATTATACCTCCTCATCTTAAGATGTCGTGAGACACCTACCTGACACACTGGTTCTACCAATCTGTCTCTGCTCCCTCTCTGTCTCTTTCTGGGTCTGGCCCTTGATGAAGACTTGCCTCTCTCTCCTTCCTCTTTCATCACTCCTCTGCCTTGTCGTCTCCGTTTAAGCCTCTCTTGATTCTTAAACACCTTTCTGTTGTCTAGAATCCTGCCAACCCTACCCCCGCCTTGCCCCATCAAGACTGACCTCGCTGCCCTTCCGCACCTATTCATATTTTGCTCTCTTTTACAAACATTTAATATTTCTCCCTTCAGAGCGAATCCTCCGCTTAATCCCGCCCTTTGCCCCCTTCTTGCCTTTCCCTCAGTTTTAATGTCCCCTCTCTGACTCTTCTCCCTTTGCCCTACACCCTGTGAGATGTTAGTGTCAATGAAGTAGTTGATAAAACCAGGGAGGTTGCTCTCAAACTGTTCAAACGCTTCTAAAACACAATCCTCGCCCTCCAAAATGCCCCCCAATGTTGCCCGGTCCTGATTAGCCAATTGCTCAGCATATGTATGAGAAGGGTGAGGGTGAGCTGGCAGTGGGGTTGGAGGCTGCTGGTAAGCTGCAGGGGACATAGGTAGACCTGGGGTAAACAGGCAGGTCCACTCACTGTGGGATACATAGCGGTTTCAGGGACCACATCCATGACTTGAAAGGAAGGCATGTTCTCTGGATTACCCTGGATGTTTTGAAGTGTTGCCAAGGTGATATCAGAACCATTGGTGTATGTGCAGAGGCCCTGATCGCTCTTCCATGACAAATGGCCAATTACAGTTTCAATTGTTTCTTTGGGGTTTTGACTTTCAGAGGGTAATGTCGGATCAGACTCAGTCTGGCACTCTCTCTCCGCCACCTCTTTCGTCCACTCCGTCTGTGTGTTTTTCTCAGTAGCCAACCTCTTTGCTTCTCGTTGAGGTATGTTGATGCCTAGTTTGCACGCTGCTAATAGGACTTCCTCTTTGTCCTCCTTGAACTGACCTGAGTACAGCAGACTGACCAGACTGAGCAACGTGCAGGCCTCCACGGCTTGGACTTCAATCAGTCGTCTCTGTCCATTCCGGGGCGATGGCATGGCTGACAGAGTTCCACAGAGCCAAGGGCTGAATGCAGACAACACACAGCTGTGCATTGGCACTGAAACACCTGGAAAGGGGTGGAGAGAGTACGGTAAACAGTATGGAAGATGGAAAGAATTGACGAATGAGACTTCTGTGAGATGCCAAACCTTGAGTCTGCAGCACAATGTCACAGAACTCTGCCCTGCTCTGCTGTTTTTGCAGCTCTTTCACGAGAAGCGACTCGAACGTCAACATCTGTGACAAACGCAGGCATTCACAGACACAAATGCAGAGAATTATGAATATGCAATGTTGTTTTACCTAGCATATTTGCAGTTGTAGTACAGACACCTGTTTAGGGTCGGAACCGTGCTGCACGCTGATCACATCGGATGTCGCGATACGTGCAAAAACGTGTTAACATGATTTACTTTTCATGCACTCCAATGGATTTAAAAAAAATAAATAGATAAATATTTTATTTGGTTTGATATAATCGATGTATGCTATTTAAATATTTCCATGCTTGATATAGATCAGTCCAGTCGTCAACAGTCTCAAAACAGTCTCAGCGAATAAAAACGAACTACTGACCTTCTGCCGGTATGACATAAGAAAGTGAAATAACGGCTGTCTTTTATCCAAATTTGTCTCTCCTGTGTGTGTCGAGGTCACTGGACTTTAAGAACGGTCGCGCGTGCATCACTACAAACTCGTGGAGCTCTGCACAGCGCCGCTTGTGCACAGCGCCGCGCTGAACTGACTCAAACATTTCCAGAATACCTCTGGAAAACTATAGTTCTAACTAATCGCTCTCTCTTTTTCTTTCACTCTTTTTTTTTATTTTTTATCATTTTATTTTTTATTACAGCTGACATGACCACAAAAGACACATTTTATGAGCCCGCGTATGTGTGAAAAAACTAAATGTTTACGTTCTCCAAAGAAAATGTTAATGGAGAACGTACAAAATTGGACACGATGCTTAGGTGTTATAGTGATTTTATCGTTTTCCTAGGGTGGTTTATAGGTAGTTATTTATAGTCGTTTATAGCATTTGGTTGTTTATAATTTTATTCACAAACAGAGATTTTATTTTCACTATGTAAAATATTTAATATTTATATATTATTTTAATATGGAGTATGTCAAATATATTTAGAGATATATTTGAAATAAAGAAAAAAAACAATAGCTGTTGATTGACAGCAGTGGCGCGCCAATAAAATTGAGCAAATCCTTTGGTCCGAAACATCGCGAGATTTCGGTGATCTACAGAGGTCGCGAGGTCGCCTCAGCTGACCAATCTCTCTCTAGTGCTTTATTCCAGAGTGAAGCGTGTGCGCCCCGAGCGGTGATAATAAAGCCGATTTTCATCACAAAAACTGATAATTAACGATATATCACAGGTATTGATACATTTTATCTATTATATTTTTGGCAGTATAAATATGCGCATAAGTTGAAGGCATTTCAGGGCTGTCAGTGGTTGTGTATTGAGTTAGCTTGTCGGCTACATTGTTAGCTCCTCAGGGTAATGAAGAGTGTTCTAGATTTTTCCAACATATTTCAATTGAAATGAATTGGCTGCTTTATAACTACCTTATGAACAATGCTTCTATTTTATTTAAGTATTTATTAAACTGGCGATGTTTGACAAGTGCACAGTAATATTCTCAAATCAAGTAACGTTAATTTGTTGGTTGTCATGATGACTAGTCAGCAGTTACATTGACAAGTGTAGTTCTGCTTTGGGGCGACATTATGGAAGTATTTCTTATTGCTTTGTGCTAGTGCCTCGGTGATAAACAACACAAACCTTTTTTCCTTACATAATTTGTTGTAAGAAAGCTATATGTTTAAATAAGCATAATTAATACGCATCGAGCTTGTCTCTTTGCCCACCCCCACACCTAGCAAACTACACAAAGAGTAACTGCTTAAGAACTGTTTCAGGATTTAGAAAGATTAACTCGTCACTGTCTCTTCCTTCATTCCAAGAGTTAATAAGCAACCTGGGTGCATGATTGTGTAAAATGTATGATCTAAACTTTTTCATGCAAATTATGTTATTTATCTCAAGAAATCGAGTCTTCTAATATCTGAAAGATGGCAGACACAGAGCAAAGGAGTCCACCTCCTCCCCCCCAGGCTGGACCTGCTGTAAGTACAAAGTTTTTGCTATATATTTTTGAATATTTCCTTGCCTTTCAATTGCTTCATTTAGGAATGTTATGACTTATGATCATATTAATATGTTACAGCAATTCCTCTTGAGTAATAAGCTGGAAACGGCTATGTGGCTCTCACGGCTGTTCACTGTCTACTGCTCCATCATGTTCATTCTGCCCCTGCTTGGGTGAGTCATGTTCCTTCACAAGGCTCTTTCACAAGCTTCTTAACGGTCACCCTCCTTTTTCAGCATTGATGTGAAAAAAGCACAATCCAAACTTAAATGGTAAATTCATGAATGCTTTGGAACAGAGATCGCTAATGTCGTCATCATGACGTATTCCCAGAGGTGAACGCAAAGTATTTTGGGAATCTGCGGCACAAACGAGTGCCAGTCAGACTTCTTTGCATGGAGGGAAGAACGCAGCGTTCAAGATGCCGTCTACCTGCTGTTATAAACTGCAGTAGTCGTTCTCACGATAGAAGTGGCATACATTTGTAGGTTACAGTTGAACAAAATCACAATATTGTGTTTTATTGTGAGTGTACACAAATATAAGTAAACACGTTGCAGTTTGAATGATGTCCTGTAGGAACAAAATGACAGAGTATGTTTTTATGTTTCCACTGTTCGATTGTGCCCGCGCCCCCTCTCTCTCTCTCACTCACTCACTCACTCACTCACTTTCACACACTCACACACACCACACGCTGAAGACGATGACTGACTTAATCGTTTGTGCGGTGCGTGCCATGCAGGTATACAGAGATGTTGAAAGTAGCGGCGCGCGCTGTCCTATTCCCGTGAAATTAAATTGGGCGGTGAAAAGATCAGGGCATGGCATCCCATCACATTGTCTCTCTACAGTGCACTAAAAGAACGTTAATGTTAAAGAACGTTTTAATAGACTAGACTAGAGCAATTTGCCTGGCCTGGCCCTTTCCTTTTCAGGTCGTTACTGGTACCCAGATTTTTTCCCTGACATTTTCAGACAGTTGCACTTCCACTGTTGTTACATTACTTCTAACTTCAACTACTGTTCTCAGAGCAGCCTCAACTATGCTTCTGATTACTATCTGGCTGGGACTTTCTGAATCTCTGCTGTTTGCCGCTGATTGTGACATCATATCTCGGCGATTTGGTCCGACAATGTTTTATTTAGCCCGCTGCATTTTGTAGGATTATATTCGGTTTTTCTCTCTAATTTTTAATTATGTTCATGCCAGAACACTGGCCTGCTATGCCAGGCCATGTAAACGGGCCAAACATACCCATAATTCTGATGACGTTGCTGCCCAGTTGGTCACATGTCTTAGCGGTCTCTATACAGAAGTTGCTTACATTTTCCATAAAGCTCTACTAAATATATTTATTTTATACAAAATATATATTTTACAACAACAACAAAATGACTATTGCCATGGCCATATGACTATTCAAGTTGAGTCCCAAATGTGAAGATAATGTCTCAAAAAAGTTTGTGTGGGTCTAATACCAAAAATAGCCACCGGGTGACACCCATATTCTATGGATTTTTTTTATTTTTATTGTTAATGCTGTCTCCGGTAAAAATTAGAGGTGCAACATCTAGCGGTGAGGTTGCAAATTGCAACTTCCCATCACTAACCCCTCCCTTTCGTATAACGTGATGGTGACAGTTAAAGAGTTTAAAAAAATGATACCTTGTTGAATCACATTATTATGATGAGGTTGTGATTTAGGGTGGTAAGGACATCCATGCTCATTAAAATTAGGTGAAAGATTGGGAGGAGAATAATTACTTTTTCTCTGTCCAGGCCCCAAGCAGCTGCTAACTTCTATCAGAGGGCATTGCTGGCAAACGCCTTGACCAGTGCTCTGCGTCTGCACCAGAGACTTCCTCACTTTCAGCTGAGCAGAGCCTTCCTGGCTCAGGCCTTACAGGAGGACAGCTGCCACTATCTTCTCTACTCCCTCATCCTAGTCAACTCCTACCCTATCACAAGTATCCTTTCTCAAAGACCCCTTCCTCCGGAAATATTTTATGGCAAAATATCTGTTTTACTTTGTGTTATGGCATCATTTTGTCTTTATGCAGCCTTGACTTGTGTTGTCAGTGAGCATATTTCCTGTGTTCCTCTTCTCACTTCTCCATGCCACCACTTATACTAAAAAAGTCCTTGATGTAAGTCTCTGCCCTTCTCATTTGCATAGCTTGAATATGTTTTGCTATAATTCCGTCCTGATTGATTTGTCTGTCATCTGTCCTCAGACCATGGGCCCAAACAGCCTTATGTTTGTGAGGAACTTTCTGAACAAGCTCACAGCCAATCAGCAGAACATCCTAAAGTTTATCGCTTGCAATGAAATCTTCTTGATGCCAGCCACAGTCTTCATGCTCTTCAGGTGAGGATTCTTAACACTGTAAATGATTAATGATTGGATTATAGAAAGAAAATCTTTTTTTATTTTTATGGAACAGTTAATTGAACCTTTAGACCAGTGGTTTCCAACCTTTTTCACTCGAATGCCCCCCTTCTCTCCGAAACAATACTGCAAGGCCCACCGACATGACCACAACCCATCCCGCGCCAGTATTAATTTTTTTCAAGTTCAAGATATATTAACCTTCAGTGTTCTTTTTTGCAAACATACATTGCAGACATTCTTTACAACTTACTCTGCTCAGTTATATAGTACAATAAGCACAAGTCAACCTGCCATACCAAACAAGACCACAGGGAGATGCCAAAGGACCGCAAATAACTACTATACAGATCCATTCATAATTAATAAATACAAATTAAAAATGAAATAATTCTGAATATATGGAAACTTAGCCATCTGAAGTCACCCGACATCATCAGTGAACAGTTCCCCTGTCAGAACAAGCAATCACGTCTATGCCCATGTGTACATAAACACCACTGATAGTCACAAACTTCTCCAAAACACATTTCTTCGACAAGCATCCATTATAAAACACTCAGTACATTCATTTTGGCAACTATGTGAATATATTGAACTGCGTTCATGCAGAAATACGATGTTATAGCGTTCAGTGAGTCGAGAGCGCCCATACACGGTTTGTTTGGGCATCAATAATAACGTACTCCCGTGTGCCTATAATGTATGACTTCTGCACACCACTGTAATCGTCTTTACCTTTATTACAATCGTCATCCGAAAAAAACTTTATTCAGTGAGCTGAGAGCGCACACATGGTTTGTTTGCGCATCGATAATAAGACGTGCGTGCCCAATGTATGTCACTGCAATCATCTTTACCTTCATTTTAACTGTCATCCATCAACATTTTTAGCGGCACTGGTTTGCTTTATTCAACTGAAATGTGTAGTTTGTGTATCCTGTGTTCATGAAGCAGTTGGGTGTTTTGAGCCACCGTTCATTCTGTATTTCACACAACGCGAATAGAAACGCCTTGGGCTGCTCCGAATCCCAAACAATCACAGAATGTCAGAGAGAGGTGGTTTTTTTTGTAATTTATATATATATTTTATTCATATTTTATTTAATGTATCTATAATAAAATTAATTAATTTATATGAATATTCAAATTAATTTTATCTCGTAGCCCACCAGGAGTAACACTGCGGCCCCCTAGTGTGACGCGGCCCACAGGTTGGGAACCACTGCTTTAGATTTTTTTTGCATAGTTTTTTTTGTTGAGTATCACATTTATATCAGGCATTTATGAATCAGATCATATGAAATACTGAGAAAATGAAGCTCATACTGGAGGTGTGCACCTACACATACATTTTATTCAGAGATTGAGCTTGTATCAGTGAGATCTATAACCATATTTAGCAGATTACTTGCATTAAATGCATATACATAGTTCAGTTAGATCACTCTAAATCTCCCATTTGTGTCTTAGTAAGATGATATATAAATGGAAAGTTTTATCATTATTTTTCAAAAAAGCATTTAAATGAATTATCAACAAAAATTAAGTTGCTTCAAGTGTTTTACTTACAATGTTAAAGTAATTCTTGTTAACTTTATAAAAACCTGTAAATATTTCACAGTAAAAGACATGTGTACCACAACCCACAAAAGGGGAAAAGTATAAACTATCAATCAGATGACAGATAGTCAATTTTGCGAACATGTTGAAAATGTAGAGGCCCTTTGACATGTATCAAAAATATGATGAAGTGGTAAAAAGTGTTTTTGGTACTAGTAAAGAGCTTGATTTAAAGCCAATCTGTGTTTCTTGTAAAAATAAATGAATTTTGGTTCACAGTGGCCAGGGTAGCTTGCTTCAGCCCTTCATCTACTATCGGTTTCTCACTCTGCGCTATACCTCAAGACGCAACCCATACTGCCGGTAAGAATCATGTACACACTGACTAGTGTTATTTGTACACACGCACATTTTACCCAAAATAGGGGGGGTATTCATATTGTTCTAATTTCTGTGGAAAGTTAAATATTTAGGAAATACATATTTTATTTAATTCCTCTACCAGTGTTTGATTTGTGTTTTTGTCCTGTCAGGACTCTGTTCACGGAGCTGAGGATCTTACTAGAGCATTTTGTGATGAAGCCCAGCTGCCCTGCCTTCTTCAGGAGGATGTGTCTCAACAGCATTGCCTTTATTAGCCGCCTTGCTCCCACCGGCGTCTAACTGCTCTCTGAACATTCACATACTACTACACAGTTCACAGATTGGGACAGTTTCAAGATTGACTTACAAGTAAGATGGCCAAGTCTATTCGCTCAGAGATGGATGTCCTCCTCTGCACTGAGGCGTTTGCTATGTTTGGACAGACTCTATCAATCTGACTGACTGCATCCACAAAAAAACCAAATCAGCCAGAAGATGTATCTCTGCACAGTTGTCTAAGGGGGTACAACTGTTTTCAGTTCATTGGAGCTTTTATATTGATTTTTTTGGGGGGTAGAGAGAAGCCCTGATGATATTGAATCTTAAATGCTAGGGTAAATAGGTCTAGCTCTTAATACCTTGTCTTTCTAATGAGATACTGCGACGCTGGAAAATCGTATTTCAGCTGTCGTTATATTTGTCTGTTCTTCAGTTTGATTCCATTTTTATGTTTTTTGTTTTTATTGTACTGGATTACCTTGAAATTTTAATGTACCTTTGCCCCCAAGCATTTCACAATAGTTGACAATGTTCTAAATGCCATTGTGTTCATGTTACTTTAGGATGCCTTCTTCATATGAACTGATGACTAAGGTGTAAATATCCTGTGATTCTCATCTGTCACATAGAGAGCCCTATACTTAACTGTTCTTTGCCTTCAGTGCTATTTATTGTCAGGGCAAGTTTTCACTGCATTTGAGAATTTGTCAATTATTTGCTTGTTCAAGGCATGTTGTCTATATTTATTGCCACTTTATAACTATAGTCTGTGGAGATGAATAAAATCTATGATCTAATATTAAATTGAAATTAAACCATCACAAATGTTTGTTACAGAGTTTAAAACGGTTGTTACTATAGAACGTAACAAGCATAGATTGCATTAGAGTTGATGTACTGATTTAAAATAAGACTAGTATAAAAACCATTATTGTTCAAAGATAGTAGTCAGTGACATTCTGTTGTATGTAAAAAAAAATTATGGTTCAGGCAATATGTTTACAAAAGTACTAGCCACTGTAACATTGTGCTCTATTTTAATATTTAATGTAGGTCATTAGTCTTTTTTTGTTGCTTTTTCACAAGAGGTAATTTTTTTTAAACTCTTAATACATAAAAACAACCTGGTCACATTTGTAACCCTTTTTTTCATATCCTGATGTAATGCTTTCATTCAGTTTCTCAGTTTCACTTTAAGTCTTCCAGTTTAGTTTTACTGTTCATTCAACACCAAACAATGAAAGCTACATGTTTCAAAACACCCTTGTTGCTGAATTGATTACAGCAAAAGCTGCAGATGCCACATTAGAAAATACACTTTACCTAACATATGTAATTGAACCCACGTTATCAAAAGGTGTTAAGTTATGAAGTGGCCACAAGGGATTGATGGCATCTGTCCCTTTCTACTGAGGCATCTCTGGGACATTTTGAACAGTGGTGGTTAAATCACTTATGTAAAACATTTGGTAATTTATACAGCAAAAAAGTTCTATATACACAGTCTATAGAATCAATATCGATAGCAAACTGATTAATATCAGTGGGGTCAAACAATAGACAAACGTATTAAATGGAAAGACAAATCAAGTTGAGTGTAAGCACTTTATGAAAGGCAATTACTGACAGAAACCTGTATAGAGGTTCTCATAATTGAAAACATGCTGAAATGTTTGAAAAAGTACTTTTGATGACCTGTGCTAGTGTTTTGAAAATGTACACCTCTTGTAAAAAAAGAAAAAAAAACCTTAAGCAGAACTGAGTTGCCTCATTCATGAAATTCAAAATTGTAGATGCTGCTGTATTCCATGATAAATTTAAGTTGAGCCATGCTCATTGCAACATGCTGTCAAGGACTAGATTAATTTAACCATTTAATAGGAGATGATTATGCAGTAACTAATAGCAAAACCAGTATGCTGTATAGACCATTTTCCATTACCATGTCCACCTAAAGCACAAAAACCCCACAACTTTACAAATGAAACTGGTGGTATTACAAGTGAGAATATGAAGTTCAGAACAAGTCCCACATTTAAATAAACCCCACCACAGCAGCTTCTGACATTTAAATTAACAGAAAGCACAAAACTGGGTGCAGTAGGCTGCATTTACAAATATTTTAGACTGTAAACCAAAGTCCTTTAGCCATGACAATGCCTCTATACAATTTATGTAGTACTCATTCAGATGCTTTACAGAAAGGTTCCATTAACATCAGCTTCGTTTCTGTAGAAACAAACCTTCATATTTAAATGGACCCGTGCTGATTCACCAACAATGAGGAGCTGCATTTACCTTGTTAGATACTGCAACATGTATTGCGCATTAACATGAAAAATGAAGGATCATTAAGAGTTGTCTTTCAGAACACTACACAGCCCGTAAGACACCACTCAAAACTGGTCTAAACCATCAGTGGGAGCACACCTCAACTTGTGATTAACAGACGAGACAAGCATATTAAAGGCCAGCAGCACTTTTATTAAGATGTAAAAAGGGGAAGGTCACTTTAACAGGGTAAAAAAGATAAAGTGCACTGCTGGAGTCTCATAAAAATAGAATACAAACACTGAAATATTATAACAATGCTTGATAACCTAATGTACAAGTATATGGTTGCATCAAGCATGAAAAAAAGCAATCCTGAAGGACTGCTAATAAAAATTTACATAGCACTAAAAATCTCGCCATTCCCCAAAATTGAGGCTATGGCTTCGGTTATTTGAGATCTGGAAATAAAGCATCAAGTGTGCACAATTCCCATGGAGGTAAGGAACACATGAACAATGTTGATGGGGCAATTAGTTCAGCATCAGCTTCTCTGGAGGCTCAATGAGAGAGACTTCATGGTACCTGGGAGAAAGAACAAATTAAAGCAATCTTCAAAGATGTAGGCTAACAAAGCCATTGGGCATGTAGGTTAAGTGAACTTACTTTGAGCCCTTGTATTTCTCCCTAACAGCCTGCTGAGAGTGCTGAGCAGCACCGAGGTAGGTCTGATGTAGATCCTGAATACACGGCATAAGATCCTCCAAAGTGTAGCCAGTTATCTCAACGAGTGCCTTCGACTGAAAGAAAATTAAGCACAAAACATTATGCGGTTGATCATACTAGCTCTTAAAACCATCTTAACACAATGGCTGTTTATACAAGTGGCGCCAGCAGTCTAGTTTAGGAATCTTCATACTTTAGGAACAGTCAGAATTGTTTGTGCAACCGTACCCAAGAGCCACCTGCAAGTATGTGGTTTGCCAAAATGAAAGCCGCAGCAGCTGTTTGAGATGGGAGGTACTTCAGGAAGGGTTCACAATCTATCAAACTCAGCTCACCAAGAAACTGGTGGGGCAAAAAAAAAGAAAAAAAGGTGTTAACTATTTTAAGTGATTACATGGAAACTCCACAATGCAACTCCAGGAAACCAACTCACCATTGATAAGCTTTCCACTTTGCTGCTCACAGACTGGTGCAAGAAATACTGGGTGAGGAACTGATTGATTGTTGGAGCAGCAAGATCAAACGAGAGAACAGTCAACACCAGATGCTCCATTCTCAACACTTGTTTCTTTGTGTAGGTGTCTCAGTGATGTAAACAAATTCTGCCACCTCTGGGGGGTAGATCTCCTCAAACTTCCTATAGTCAAACAGGGAAAAGTGTGAGCATGGAGAAGGTGCTTTGTGTGAAGTCTGAGGCTTTAAGGCAAAGATACTTACGGCCAAAAGCATAGCAGCAGTGCCCACCAGCTGTAGTTTCCTCTCAGTACAGACATGGACGACAGAAAGCGATCGATGTAGTTCACAGCCAGATAGAGGGTCTCGTTCTGCAGCTTGTACTCCTCTCCCACCTCCACCAACCAGTCTACTAGGATAGCACGCATGCTATTTGTGATGTCAGGTTGTTTCTTCATATAGCCTGCCTTTGGTTTTGACTTCACCTGCATGACGGGACGCACAAGCAACCACTTTAAAATTACATGTTCTGTAGTGCGCTGTCCAGAAGTGTTAAAAACTCAGAAAACAATCACATCCAACGCATCCACTTCCTCACCTCCATTTCCCGCAAATGCGTGTGTATTTCTGCAGCATAATCTGAAACTTCATTGACATTTGTAGGCCTCTCCTCACCATCAATTACTGACATATCCATTGGAGAATCTTCATAAATATAAAAAAGGTTATTTACAGGATTTATATAGAGGAACACAAGACAGACACTGAAAGATTATATGCCTTACCAAAACTAGCTTCCATTGGCAGATCAATAGTGGCGAGGGGCTGCCTTAGGCGGGTTACAGTGGGATTTAGTGTGAGTGGGGAGCAATCCATGGCTGCTCTTTGGGTAGACAGTTTCTTAGCACACGCACCATCAGGCTCATCTACATGAATCTGAAAAGCTGATGGCTTGGTGGAGGGCTTCTCTCCGAAGCTCCTGCCATGTTCTTCAGATTTGCATGCAATTATTTGGGGTCCAGAGACCTGAAAAAAGAAAGATGGGATTACAGGTATGAAAAAAAGGTGTTAGACATGTAGGCAATTATAGGCCCTGTTTGCAGTAGCTCTTCATATTATGTAGCAAATCAATTTGAGTTGTCAGAAATACTGGTCAACATGTTCAGGGTCATGACAACAACTTCAAAAGTGTATAGTGTCATCCAGTGCATGACCAAAATTACAACTGTGATTTAAAGACAGCTGCACAGATAACTAAAAAAGCCCAGTCTTGTCATTTTCTCAACTGTCTTCTGAGGGCACTTACATTTATGGATTGTATGACAAATTAGTTCATGCATAACTTCATGGTGTTGCAATTAAAACAGAGGTATTGCTCAAGATTCGTTGTTTTTAACCTTGTATTTCTCATTGTGGGATTTGTGAGTTGCAAGAAATACATTTTAAGGTCAAATTGACCACGCCATAAAAGTAGTACACATTCTGAACAAACGAATGGGTTGGATATGCACCTGTTGTAATATTAACGTAGTCAGCTCAATAGCGTAAGTGTCCCAAAACCATCAATACTGGAGATGTTAGGCAGAATGACAGCCTCAGTCACAAACATATTGTGGTTCAGAACACATGTAACGTTATAAGTTAGTCATAAGGCTCTAGAATATCGGGGAGCATAAAATGTCATTATGGTGAACGAAGCCTTAAACACGGTTTACTATGGAGGCAGTGAGTGAGCTTGTAAAATGGCGGTCTGCGCATTGGGAGGGAATGAGCGGTGGGCATTTAACATTGCATTTCATTTCAACCTGTGGCGCCATAAATACCGTTTGACCCAAAAGGGAAAACTAAAAAAGGAACGAGGCTTAGATATAAGTTACTCGTGATTCAAAGGGACAAAGCTTGCAACCGGTTAAACTAAAATCTAATTTCTGTTAACCTAATCAATATTATAGAGTTAGCAATTCTCTTTAAAGCATAGTACTGATTATAAACTAGATCATGCAAGCTACACTAAAGCTGATTAAATCAGCCTGTATTAAGGGAGCACACTTTATAGTCATGTGCCATGCATGCTCTAACCTGTTTAGCGGCGCGCTGAACGGGCTGTCTGCGGTGATTGTTCTCCAGGGCGCCCAGTACAGTCCTGTTGCCTGGTTTAGGGTTAACATTTTCCCGGTTTTCAATCCGATTTTTTGCTGCGCCGCGTAGTCTTGAAAGCATGTTTTCCTGGTTGTGAACATCTGCTCCGGAATCATGAACCGCGCTTCCTTGTGTTTGGCCGACAGATGACATCCTTCCAGCAGATGATCAACTCAATAGCCCTGCGAGACGGATCGAAGGTCGAAAACACTTAAAAAGCAGAATCTGATGTTTTAACACGTTTATCATACAACACACGCACGTAAACATCGAAGAAACAGAGATAAATAGCACACTAACCAGGGGAACTGGCAGAATTGAACTGTTGAAATCCGGACAAAAACAATATAAACAGTTGCCAGCGGCGTTTTACAAAATCGAAATTCAAAAATAAATCATGCAACTATCCTACAGAAACCGCGCCATGCCGGTGTGCAAACCCTCGCAACACGCCTCGTTTAGCGCACAAAAGATGCTTCTATGAAGTCAAACGGCGCCTTGTTGCTTTTTGCAGCTGCCCGGTTTGATATTGTGGCTGTCCCAGTTCAAGTAGCCCGCGACTATTGAAACGGACCAATCAGAATGCAACAAGCCCAAACGTCATTGATTATACGGGAACCCGTGAAGTTCAAACTGCGATTCCGCTTTTAGAAACCGAACCGTTGAGAGTTGCTTTCATTGGCTCGAAGGAATTTTAAAACTGTTTTAAGACAATGTAAAAGATGACGATATTAATGGCACGTTTATATATATTACAAGCCCAGGGATTACAATAAAAGAGTATTGGGACAATTCTTCAATTTGGGTAACTTCTTCCCGGTGAGATTTTAAAGAAAAATGCTTATTAATAAATAAATCTATATAGATATAAGTTACTGATATATAACATAAAGATGCCTTTCAAAAACACAATTATTTAAATACCTTTATTAGAAGGTAAAGGTACTTTAAGTAACTTCATTATGAGCCATTATTCATTACCAAATCAGCTAACGTTAGTATTTGAGATGTATTATTAATTTAGAAACTCCTGTTCAAAGTTAATTGACTGCTTGCTTGTGTATTTTCTTCTTCCAATTATTTCAATACCAAACACAACAAAAATCTCCACATCACACATTATATGTGACCCTCGACCAAAAAACCACTCATAAGGGTAAATTTTTTGGAATAGGTAAGCTTTCCATTGATGTTTAGTTTATTAGCATAGAACAATATTTGGCCGAGATACAACTAATTGAAAATCTGAGGGTGCAAAAAAAAAAAAAAAAGAAATTGAGAAAATTACCTTTAAAGTTGTCCAAATGAAGTCCTTAGCAATGCATATTACTACTATTAATACATTTTTTAGATATTTATGGTAGGAAATGTACAAAATATCTTCATGGAACATGATCTTTACTTAATATCCTAATGATGTTTGGCATAAAAGAAACATTTATAATTTTTTGACCCATACAATGTATTGTTGGCTATTGCCACAAATAAACCCATGCAACTTCAAACCTTAAACAAATAGATCAAATAAATAAGAAAGACACTACTGAATAGAAAAAAAACAGACAAGTGAATTTTTTTTGACAATTTTTATTTCTGTAGAAATGCATCTAGACAATGGATGAGTATACTAATATATATCTGCTTCATCCCTATAGTATACCAAATGTTTATTGTAAAAACTAAATTTCACAAACACATAACTTAAAACTGATTGAATTTTACATTCTATTAAGCTTCACTGAAAAATTCCATCAACGAATCAAGTTCATAGTTGTTCAAAATTGCAAGCAGCTGTGAAACCTTTGTTTTGACATTTTGTCCTTTAAATTTGAACTTGTCAATGAAAAGATCAGTGATCATACCTGTAAAAAAAAAATACACAAAACAGTTTGTTTACTTATAAATGTGTCAATTTTTAATTAGCAAAGGCATCATTGGAATATGCAGGGTTTGTGTGTAAAAATAAAAAACAAAAATAAAAAACCTTCTTATGGAAATCTACACCATGTAAATATTCTACAATACAGATAAAAATGTATATATTGTAAAACACAGTCTCCTGTGCTCATCTGAGTTCACTTACCGTACAATCTTTCTAAGTGAGCAGGTTGTTTCTTATATTCCTCTAAGAGCTGGGCAGATTCATCCAGTATACTGCGATACTCTGGAATCAGAAATTCTGCATTCCCCTCATGCACCTGCAGCTCCTGCATGCAACACACACACACACACACACACACACACACACACACACACACACACACACACACACACACACACACACACACACACACACACACACACACACACACACACACACACACACACACACACACACACACACACACACACACATACACACACACACACACACACACACACACACACACACACCTTGTATGCTTGTTTGTTTTTCTTGATTTTATTTTTTTTGTTTGTCTTTTTAATGTTTTACCTTTAAAGCATCAATAAGCTGAACTTTCTTGGCCAAAATCAGCTGATATTCTAGCTTGGGATGAATCATTTGAAGGGTATGGCTCACAGAGTCTTCATTTACCTCTGAAACCAAAGTAACAACAAACACAGCAAACATTTGTTACTCTTTTTTTTTTAATTATCTCTGGGCCTGGTATTAACATTCATCTCATTCTCAGGTGAACCAATCACAAGTGGTCAGCCAAGACAGATTGCAGTTTACACCTGGTATTATTATGCAACTTAAATGGATCTTCACTGACCACCTGTGATCGGATTTCACCAAAGGGAGGGTCTCATTTAACAGATCAGTTTGTGAACTCACCATAGGATATATTCAGATTGATTTTTCGTTTAGTGGCCTCTTTGGATAAAACATCCTTCAGTATGGATATGGTAGAAATGTTGTCTGATTTGAAGTTTGCTTCACCTTTACTGGAATCCATTAAAATAAAAAACCAAAAACTATTATAATGACTGATCACAACACTTCCTCTAATAATGCAATCATCTAGTAGAATCTTTATCCAACTTGGCAAAATTAGATTTGAAATCAGCAAATAGCTATGTTTGCATCCACCTATTTTGACATGCAATATTGGGATATTGCATAAAAAATTCTATAATTACCTCACAAAACTGTCTCACACTGTTGCGTTTACAAATGCCAGGCATTCACCTATATAACCACAGCTTTTATTGTGCTTTGCCTGCACACTAGTAATTTATGATGAATGAAAAAAGAGCCACAGTGGCTTCCCCAATTTCAGAAACGTTTATTTTTATTATAGATATTTTACGGCAGTTTCCAGGAAGTGATAATTTTGAACGCATGTGATGGAAACTGTGTTTTGTGCAATATTCGAATTTTGGATGAAAACATAGCTAATGATGAACCATAATCAGAACTTTTTAAACACAAACATATGCAAACAAAGATAGAAAGTTATTATTTATGGACACATTCTATAAAGAATTTGTTGGCCTCACCAATAGGTGGCTTCGAGCTGCGTTCCCAAGAAAGTGTTCTGAAAGTAGAAGGTAATGCTTTCTCCTGCCGGGGTTTTCTCTGGGACCTCAGGCAGACAGAACACAACCCAGGAATGGATCTCGGCAAAACTAAACTGTCCTGTCAGTCTCAAGGTGTTCACAGGCCTAGCAATGAAGAGAGAATCATGTTAATGTTCATTTGGAAAGATAAATGCATTGTATGCAAGGAAACAGGTGTGTGTCTCTAAGCTCACCGCTCCTGGTCGATTGAGTGTGTCCTCTGGTGGAGGGAAAGTGGTTTGATCTGGTACTGACGCACTTGGCAGGTTTTGGGCTGAAGCCTTGGCGTCACGTAAGCCTGAAGGGTGCCATACTGACCCTCTATAGACCTCACCTTAGAGAAAAATCAGGACAAATGCTCAAACAAAATACAATATATGTAATTATAATGGGAAACAAAAAAGACAATGAAATAGGCACCTTCAGTTCCAGCCTAGTGGTATTTGCTTGGCACCTGTAGGTGGCGAGGAGGAAGTTTCCGTTTGACTGTGGGGTTAGATGAACAAACAATGACAGTTTGACAAACACATGTGATGTGATTAAGTAAGCTTAATGATGTGACGCATAGGATGGAACATGTGCATTACCTCTGAATCACATTCGCTGAAACTGACCACCGCTGAATTCTTATCAACATCCAGCAGGTCAATTGGAACATCACTCTGTCAGAGAACAAACACAATAATGCTGAATTAATGAAGGTGAGAAGAACTTTGATCAAAATAAGTGTTTTCATTAAAAATGGATAGTGCTGGTTATGAAAGTTGATACATTAATCCAGGCATGCTAAAATATATACGATATAGCAGAACCCATAGAATAACATCCTGTTCATTTTTACATACCAGACTATATCTTCTAGGAAATTAATCAAGTGCACCTTTAAGCAAATAATAACATGGGGTTATTTTTTCTCTGAAATAAATTAATACTTTTATTCAGCAAGGATGCATTAAATTAATCAAAAGTGGAAAAAAATGCTGTTCTTTAAGAATCCTGAAAAAAGTATCATGTTACCACCACAAATATATTAAAGTAGCACGACAATTTTTAACATTGATGACAATAAGAAATGTGTTAGAATGATTTCTTTTAGATCATGTAAAATATGTGCAAATAAATGCAGCCTTTGTGAGCATAACTGTGCGTTCACACAGTTGAAATCAGGTTAACTTTATGGTAATGAGCTATGTTCGGCGGCAACCAATTGGAATGTAGAAGTGCTCCTTTTGAGAGAAATCCGGAGAACGCATTCCTGTAAACTATGGTTCCGACCACATAAGTTCCCAAGCAAAATGGAGGAGAAGTTGATCACTGCTGTGGGGGTTTCCCTATCATTTACAACGTGATCATTCATAGTGATGTGCAATTTGTTAAGAAGGCGCTCAACACTATTGTATAGAGCGCTAGAACAGGCATTCTTAACCCTGGTCCTCGAGGCCCACTGTCCTGCAGAGTTTAGCTCAACCTAATCAAACACACCTGAACCAGCTAATTAAGCTCTTCAGGATTACTAGAAAGCTACAGGAAGGTGAGTTTGATCAAGGTTGGAGCTAAACTCTGCAGGACAGTGGGCCTCGAGGACCAGGGTTGAGAATCCCTGTGCTAGAATACTTGTTTTTCAGCGAGAATGCAGTTCATTCTTACTTTCAAATTTAAACGATTTCATGAGGTTAATGTATACCCTACTTGTGGTCAGTCTGCCAATCAACATGCTTGTTTACTTTGCGGACCCTTTAAATACAGTTTAAAAAAAGACCAAGCATTCGATCTATGTCAGAGCATCAGCGCGTCGTCGAATCTTTCTACAGAGTAGTTGCAGGGCGGCCAGAGTGAATTTTGACGCTCTCGCCGGTGGTGGTGTAAACGCACAGTAAGAGACTTCTTTCAAAAACATAAAACAATTCTTAGTACATTAGTGTACTAAAAGCAGGATAAATCAATGTAATGCTCTAACCTGTAGCAGCAGGTTGTCAATGGCGGTCTGCACCTCTAGTGTGAGGCTGTAGCTGGCATCATCCTGGCACAATGTGAACTTGTCATTGATGCTGAAGACTGGCACAGCGGACACAGCTGTGCTGGACTGAGAGCTCTGCTGGTATTTTTCTCTCCCCTGCAGTACTTTCACTTGCAACTGCTCCAACTCAGCCCTAAAGCATGCACAAGCAAACTAGGCATGTCAGAAGGAATTTTAAAATCTATACCAGTTTAGTAAGCAGATCTTTGCCGTTTTAGACTGATCATCATGACGAGAAACAGCTGGATGTGAAGTACCGGAGTGCGGCCACCTTGCCCTGGGTCTCCCGGCTCATCTTGATCTCATCCCCTGGGCCTGCTACCATCTGCTGAGGCTCTGTGGTGAGACCTGACACCCATCCTGGAAACCATCCACATGACCACATACTGCTTATAAGCTCTCAGACAGCACAGGTGAATGATAAACTTTAGAATTTTAAAGTGCTCATCTTATGCTTTTTCAGATATTACCTTTCACGTAGTGAATAATATAGCTATTTGTGAGTGTAAAATGTCAGCAAAGTTTCAAAGATCAAAGTGCAAGATAAATGGGGTTATTGTCTCTCAAAAGAAAGAACCGATTCCGAAACAAGTTGTCAGTCTTATTTTCTGCATGAACTACGTAGGTTTGTAACACATTTACATAATGTCAGCCTATGGTCTTCATTAGATGCCTGTGAATAATACTACTCTCTACTCGGACTCATCCTCAAACAATAAATAACTACTATAGCTGAGGCCTGGAAGAGTTTGGTTTGTATTGTCGACATGTCGAGATGCAAAGTGGATTTGCTTTTGCACTGCAAAAGCAAATCCACTTTGTATGCACTTCCAAAGGATGAGGATTCGGGCTGGAATTGATACAGTAAAAAAACGATGCCATCATTACAGTTCATATTAGTGCTGAGGAAGCCAAGCTGAAATGTAAATATGGTAATCAGCATTTTGTTTTATACACGAGCAGAGCTGGATCTTGGAAAGGAGCGATTTAGAGAGACTTTATCGAATCCTTTACCTTTTTGGACACTGAGAAAAAAAAAAGGTGATACAGCATGTAAATTATAAGACTTTTTTTTGACATTGGGTGCATGTTAAACTATTATAGGAGACAACTAATTTAGGAACCTTTAACATAGCATAATAGGGGAACTTTAAGTACTTACATCATCTACACAGTATTGTTCTCATTAAAACATGGTAAAATGCTTTTAATAGCCACAGCTAACCTGTGTATGTTGTTGTAAGAACTTCATCATACATTTCCTTTCCGATGCAGCCACCCTGGATTGATGTGACACTCTCAGACAAAACCTTGTAAACACAGAAAGACAATTATCACAACTGTAGTGTGGCAGAATTCAATTTGGGACTCGCTTGTTCAGAAACAAAACAAGTGTTTTCCATGCATCTCGTATCTCTTATGATTTATATTACACTCACATTCTCAAATCGTAGTGCCGGCTCATTTGAACCATCCAAACTGTAGACCTCCACAGTCCCATCATCTCTTCCCACCAGGATGTCCTTTACACCATCACCAGCAATGTCAAAGGTATCGATGCAAAGCACACCTTGAAAAGACCAACACAGCCTAGAATAAGTACAATTAGTTTGGCTTTTATTTCTAACAAAACAGACATTATTGCTCATCCAAAAAATAACAGCATATGGGTTTGGTGATGCACTGCAAATTGTAAAATATCTCAAATAATAGTGCAGGTAAAGTAAATATTTCAATAAGCAATCAATTTTCTACACTTTTTCATTTCCTACCTCCTTTTTTCTTCTCATTATCCAGTTCCCAGACAGTAATGGGGCCAGATTTAGTTATTCGCACAAGACCCAGTTTCCCATCAGCTGTTCCATAAAGAACCTCTTCACCACCTTTTCCTGAGGACCAAGATTTTATGCATTATCAGATTCTCAGACTCAAACAATACATACTTGAAATGTGTGAACATATTTTTAGAACATGCCTCCATCTCTGTTAAGAAGTTCAAGAACAGTCGGAGGTCCGGGAACTTCTACATCATACTGAAGATCAGATCCCTGATGGAGCACAAAGAAATAGTTTACTTCAGAAATAAAATTTCCTTTTAATTTACTCACCCCCACGACTTGCAAGATATTCATGTCTTTCTTTCTTCAATCGAAAAGAAATTAAGGTTTTTAAGGAAAACATTCCAGGATTTTCCTACATATAGTGGACTTCAATTGGGTAGGGTACAATGGGTTGAAGGCCTAAATTCCAGTTTAAATGCAGCTTCAAAGGGCTCAACACGATCCCAGACGAGGAATAAGGGTCTTATCTAGTGAAACAATCGGTCATTTAAAAATGACCTTGCACTGCTCTGCGATGCACCACATATTACATAATCACGTTGGAAAGGTCACGTGTGACGTAGGCAAAAGTACCCACGTATTTACAAAGCAAATGTGCAAAGACTAAGTCAAGCGCCCTTCGCAAAAAAAAGGTAAAACAACTATGTCGGATGATTTAGAAGTTGGAGGAGAAAATGAGACAACTAAAAACCTCCTGCAGTCTCTCTAGAAACCAACAAGGAAGTGACTTCAATTGCAATTCATCGACTGGCCAATAGAGACAGAGACCAAAAGGGAGTCAAATCTGTCACTCCCTCATGTTAAAATGGCCAACTTTACAGCAGAAAAAATGTTTACAAGTGGTTTTGGTAAATATAGATAATTTTGCCCTTCATAACAATTGTGAGGTGGGTGAATTTTTTTGAACTCAAGAAAGAAAGACAAGAACATCTGTTACATGAACATCATAAGTGAACTACTCGTTTATGTATTGCGGATTTTATGGCCACCAGCGATTGCTATATTATTGAGTAACAAAGTAAAGACAAAAGGTGGCAAATATGGACAGGACTGGAAGCTGTGTCTGACTACCTGCAATACTCGAAGTACTCTGTCCTGGCAGGCCAGGATGGGCACAATGTGGCCCACTGTCTCCACAGGTAAACACATGACGTCATTGATCTTGTCTCCTGACAGGAAGTAGTCCTGATCCTTGCAGTCACAGTAATGGTTATAAATGTAACTGGCACACACAAACAGATCTGACCCTGAAACATGCCTGTGGGAAAATAAGGCAAAACAAGAAGAGATGCATCCAAAAAGACACTATCAAATCTGCTAATCATTAATATAGAAACAGACACGATCTGAAAAGCAAGAAGCAAGCTCTCACATGGCATTGATGCTCTCTGTTAGGTTGGCCTCAAATGTAAGGAACTGTTTGCCCTTTTTAGTGTATCCCCTCACTTCAGAGCCAGAGCTCACAAAGATCTTTTCCTGTGGGGTACCCAAGGCCCCTCCTAGCTCAAGTCTGGAGATCTTCTGTCCTGGGAGCGATTTGAACACAGGCTGACAAAAAAGACAGACATTTATTCTAAGTTATTATGAGTTATTTTGTGTGTTTACATGAATCTACTGTATATTTATTGGTAACACTTTACAATAAGGTTCCATTCCATTAAGGTTCTATGTCAGTATATTTGTGATGAAAATCCGAATTGTCAGCAGCCATTACTATTTTATATATATATATATATATATATATATATATATATATATATATATATATATATATATATATATATATATATATATATATATATATATATATATATATATATATATATATATATATATATATATATATATATATATATATATATATATATATATATATATGATAAAAATTAAACTTTCATATATTTTAGATTCATTGCACACCAACTGAAATATTTCAGGTCTTTTAATGTTTTAATACTGATGATTTTGGCATACAGCTCATGAAAACCCAAAATTCCTATCTCAAAAAATTAGCATATCATGAAAAGGTTCTCTAAACGAGCTATTAACCTAATCATCTGAATCAAGAGGGTAAGACACAGAAAGAAATTTCTGAATGAATAGGCTGTTCCCAGAGTGCTGTATCAAGGCACCTCAGTGGGAAGTCTGTGGGAAGGAAAAATTGTGGCAAAAAACGCTGCACAACGAGAAGAGGTGACCGGACCCTGAGGTAGATTGTGGAGAAGGACCGATTCCAGATCTTGGGGAACCTGAGGAAGCAGTGGACTGAGTCTGGAATTGAAACATCCAGAGCCACCTTGCACAGGCGTGTGTAGGAAATGGGCAACAGGTGCCGCATTCCCCAGGTCAAGCAACTTTTGAACCAGAAACAGAAGCAGAAGCGCCTGACCTGGGCTACAGAGAAGCAGCACTGGACTGTTGCTCAGTGGTCCAAAGTACTTTTTTCGGATGAAAGCTAAATTTGCATGTCATTCGGAAATCAAGGTGCCAGAGTCTGGAGAAAGACTGGGGAGAAGGAAATGCCAAAATGCCTGAAGTCTAGTGTCAAGTACCCACAGTCAGTGATGGTCTGGGGTGCCATGTCAGCTGCTGGTGTTGGTCCACTGTGTTTTATCAAGGGCAGGGTCAATGCAGCTAGCTATCAGGAGATTTTGGAGCACTTCATGCTTCCATCTGCTGAAAAGCTTTATGGAGATGAAGATTCGTTTTTCAGCACGACCTGGCACCTGCTCACAGTGCCAAAACCACTGGTAAATGGTTTACTGACCATGGTATTACTGTGCTCAATTGGCCTGCCAACTCTCCTGACCTGAACCCCATAGAGAATCTGTGGGATATTGTGAAGAGAAAGTTGAGAGACGCATAACCCAACACTCTGGATGAGCTTAAGGCCGCTATCGAAGCATCCTGGGCCTCCATAACACCTCAGCAGTGCCACAGGCTGATTGCCTCCATGCCACGCCGCATTGAAGCAGTCATTTCTGCAAAAGGATTCCCGACCAAGTATTGAGTGCATAACTGAACATAATTATTTGAAGGTTGACTTTTTTTGTATTAAAAAAACTTTTCTTTTATTGGTCAGATGAAATATGCAAATTTTTTGAGAATTTTGGGTTTTCATGAGCTGTATGCCAAAATTATCAGTATTAAAACAATAAAAGACCTGAAATATTTCAGTTGGTGTGCAATGAATCTAAAATATATGAAAGTTTGTATCATTACATTATGGAAAATAATGAACTTTTATCACAATATGCTTATTTTTTAGAAGGACCTGTATGTATATATTAGGGGTGGGCGATATCTCGATATTTAAAATATATCGAGATATTTTTTAAACACGATATGGATTTTGACATATCGTATATATCGATATATTGTTTATATTTAATTCTGGTTCCGCCACTTTGCTTGTTTGCCTTCTCTGTGCTGTGCTCGCCCCCCGCCGCCTTGCTTTTGTTCCCCCTCCCCTCGCGTGTTGTCTCATTGAACATGGCGACGTTCACAATCAGCCCGGAGGCGACAGAGCTCGTCTATAAAAAAGAACAATTGGCTACATTATATGGAGATACTTTGGTTTTAAGGCGTCGGACTAACAGCAGACAGATGTCCACTGCCGTGAATGCCGAAAGTTGGTGCCAACCAAAGCTAGCACCACGAACCTTTTCCACCATTTACAGATGAGGCGCAAGCTCGCATACGAGGAGTGCAACAGACTTAAGGCCGCAACATACTCCGCAAGAACAGAGAAATTTGTTCGTTTTTTCGAGGTGGCAAGAACAAGAACAAAGTTCGTTCTGGCCAGGACATTATACTTCACGAGAACAGCAGGTGCCGAACATCTCCGTTTCTCCGTTAAACCCCGCCCACTTTAAATCTCTGACAGTTCTCGGACACCCACAAGAAAAAAGTTCTGCTCAGACGATGTTTTGAGAACGAGCTGCGAGAACTCCCAAGCCATGGCTCCGAGAACGAAATGACGTCCATTTGTTCTCGCAGCCCTGGGAACTGGAACTTTTTCTTGGTTCTTGCGGGTATGTTGCGGCCTTAAGGATCCGGCCACTAAACCCACTAACTTTTCTTTAATTTTAGTTAAATTATTATGTAATCAGGGATATTTTTTTATCTTAAAATATCGCAGAAGCACTTTGTTCCTGCACTGCCTACCTCGAGTTGAGTTTTATTTTTGAATGAAAAGAAGGCAATAGGTATTATTTCTTCCTTTATTTTATTGATAAATTATTATTTTTGTATACATATACACATATATATATATATATATATATATATATATATATATATATATATATATATATATATATATATATATATATATATATATATATATTTTTTTTTTTTAATGTTGCAAATGCACTTTGTTCCTACATTTGCACTTCAATAAAAAAAGATTGTGGTATTTGGCATTTTTGTTTTTGCAGTAGTTTTTGGGGGGTTATTTTTCCTGCAAAGATATCGAGATATATATCGTATATCGAGATATAGAAAAATATATCGAGATATATTTTTTGCTCCATATCGCCCAGCCCTAGTATATATATATTTGCAAGAGTTTCGTTGCAAAACGAGATATATCCATTTTTAGAAATGTTGGTTATTTGACATTAAGACATCAACAGTCAAGTTCATTCACAATTTTTTGTACATTAAACTATTACTTGAGTTCAGTGAAGGCCAGGGACACAATATTCTTCAAATCCAGGATATTTTTTATTTAATTTTATGTCCATAAATAGTTCATAAATAAGTCAAAAACCATGCCAAAATGCAACATATTTATCTGAACATTGTCAAACATCTTAAATTGGTTAAAAAACAATACATCATAAATATATGGAATAGTATATACAAAGATTGATTAATAATAATAAGATTCCAAGTTAGTTTTGGCCAGAATATACACAAAATTTTTGTTTTGTTTTGCAAAACGCTATATATCCACCTTAGGCTATCCTCTACAACTGTAATATCATTAAGAAAACCTAGTGAATCAATGTTTTGTGTGTGTGTGTGTGTGAAATCCATAACGTTAGCTTGACTCTGAAGCTTTTATTCTCTGACTGGCAGACAGCTGTTGATCAGTGATGTAGCCTACGTGACTGACAGCTCGCCTACAGTATAAACAATTAAAATGGTAAACGTTTTTTAGTTAGCCTATTGAATCCTCTTTTTAATATGTTTTTTGTTTTGATATTATCGTTAAATCACTGAGCAAACTTGGAGCATTTCACCGGCGGTGACTCTCTCCTCGCGAGACATCCTGAGCTTGCGCAGCATCCTGAACATTCTATAGCCTAACCCTTTATATCGCACTTTGAAAAGAAACTGGGCTGGCGGATATATCGCGTTTTGTGGAAAAAATACATTTTGTAGTAGGCTTAAAATGTAAATTTTTAAATATTATTAATTGCAGCAATTCACACATAGATTAAGGTACATATAAACAGTGATTTTCAATAATAAAATCCAAATGTCAAAAAATGCAGTTTATCGCGTTTTGCAACCGAACTCTTCATATATATATATATACAGGGAGTGCAGAATTATTAGGCAAATTAGTATTTTGACCACATCATCCTCGTTATGCATGTTGTCTTACTCCAAGCTGTATAGGCTGGAAAGCCTACTACCAATTAAGCATATTAGGTGATGTGCATCTCTGTAATGAGAAGGCGTGTGGTCTAATGACATCAACACCCTATATCAGGTGTGCATAATTATTAGGCAACTTCCTTTCCTTTGGCAAAATGGGTCAAAAGAAGGACTTGACAGGCTCAGAAAAGTCAAAAATAGTGAGATATATTGCAGAGGGATGCAGCAGTCTTAAAATAGCCAAGCTTCTGAAGCGTGATCATCGAACAATCAAGCGTTTCATTCAAAATAGTCAACAGGGTCGCAAGAAGCATGTGGAAAAACCAAGGCGCAAAATAACTGCCCGTGAACTGAGAAAAGTCAAGCGTGCAGCTGCCAAGATGCCACTTGCCACCAGTTTGGCCATATTTCAGAGCTGCAACATCACTGGAATGCCCAAAAGCACAAGGTGTGCAATACTCAGAGACATGGCCAAGGTAAGAAAGGCAGAAAGTCGACCACCACTGAACAAGACACACAAGCTGAAACGTCTAGACTGGGCCAAGAAATATCTCAAGACTGATTTTTCTAAGGTTTTATGGACTGATGAAATGAGAGTGAGTCTTGATGGGCCAGATGGATGGCCCATGGCTGGATTGGTAAAGGGCAGAGAGCTCCAGTTCGACTCAGACGCCAGCAAGGTGGAGGTGGAGTACTGGTTTGGGCTGGTATCATCAAAGATGAGCTTGTGGGGCCTTTTCGGGTTGAGGATGGAGTCAAGCTCAACTCCCAGTCCTACTGCCAGTTTCTGGAAGACACCTTCTTCAAGCAGTGGTACAGGAAGAAGTCTGCATCCTTCAAGAAAAACATGATTTTCATGCAGGACAATGCTCCATCACACGCGTCCAAGTACTCAACAGCGTGGCTGGCAAGAAAGGGTATAAAAGAAGAAAATCTAATGATATGGCCTCCTTGTTCACCTGATCTGAACCCCATTGAGAACCTGTGGTCCATCATCAAATGTGCGATTTACAAGGAGGGAAAACAGTACACCTCTCTGAACAGTGTCTGGGAGGCTGTGGTTGCTGCTGCATGCAATGTTGATGGTGAACAGATCAAAACACTGACAGAATCCATGGATGGCAGGCTTTTGAGTGTCCTTGCAAAGAAAGGTGGCTATATTGGTCACTGATTTGTTTTTGTTTGGTTTTTGAATGTCAGAAATGTATATTTGTGAATGTTGAGATGTTATATTGGTTTCACTGGTAAAATAAATAATTGAATTTTTCAATTATATAGAATTTTTTGTTAAGTTGACTAATAATTATGCACAGTAATAGTCACCTGCACACACAGATATCCCCCTAAAATAGCTAAAACTAAAAACTACTTCCTAATAAACTACAAAAATATTCAGCTTTGATATTAATGAGTTTTTTGTGTTCATTGAGAACATGGTTGTTGTTCAATAATAAAATTAATCCTCAAAAATACAACTTGCCTAATAATTCTGCACTCCCTGTATATATATATATATATATATATATATATATATATATATATATATATATATATATATATATATATATATATATATATATATATATATAATTTGGTGCTCAAGAAACATTTATTATAAATTTTTTAAAACAGTTGTGCTGCCTTATATTGTTGTGGAAACCATGATATAGAAAGTTCTTTGATGCATCCTTGCTGAATTAATTTCTGTCAAAAAAATCTTACTGACCCCAAATTATCAATCACTAGTGTACACTGAAACAGGAAACACTTCTGATACATACCACAGCCTCCCCTTTTTTCATTCCAAAACAGGTCACGACTCCATCATGATCTGCAACAGCCACCTGAAATGAGAAAATGACACACTAGAACGACGAGCAGCTTCATTTATAAAGCCATCAAGATGCTCATAGAATGTTTCCTCCCTGTTTGAAGGGGGAAATGTCATGCACATCCTCAAATAAATTAGACATGTTATATGTTCTTTCACAGGTGGGGTATAATCTCCAGCTACCTTGTTCTAAACTTTAAAACAGATTTAAGATGGAATTTTCTATTAAAAGAGTATTCCTGCTTAATTCAATTACTGATTACTGACAATGTAATTTAATGTAGGTAAAGTGTGATTAATATTATTTGTGTTATATGAGGTACTTAGTAACTATTTACTGAGAACAGATGATGCTGATGAGTTTGATTTACAGTAAACCTGGAAAATTCTTTTAAAGGGGATGTAGATATACCTTCTGAGTTGCTTTTCGCCCCACAGAAGGGAGGAGTTTCATGGTTTTTTGAGATGTCACTCCAACCTGAGAAAACAAAGATGGCATAACCATTAATACATTTTAATTCTGATAATTAAATTAACAATTACACACACATATATCAACTTTACAAATGTCAATAATCCACTCAGTAACATGCCTTACAAGTGTATTCTACATTAACCAATAAATCACCAAGTGCATATTTTTGCCGTCACTGTAAATCACAGCAGATTTACAGTAGACCTGTGACCACAAGTAGTAGCCAAAAGTGATGTCTGGCCTAGGAAAATGGACATCTTC